>JAXQQM020084013.1:0-202750 GCA_034641835.2 Pinus albicaulis
AGGACTTTCCACTCAACTAAAAATCATGCTCAACCATCCAAAACCAAACAAAAACCCTTGTTCTTAATAACTAGCCTAATATCATACCCAAAAGCCTTAAAGATAAATCAATCTTTGCACTTATAAGAGAGATCCCTCTCTGGATTCAGGAGGGCTGGATCCTAGAATCCCAAAGTGGTTCCAATGTCCTCTCTACAGTTTTAGTCTCACTAATATGCTGAAATTACATGGAGCTAACATTTCTGGCGACTCCACTAGGGAATTCTGAGTGAAATTACACCTATACATGCTTAAGGACCTCAGGAAAACACTTGATTCAAGAACATTTGGTATATTAGCTATTTGTGAGCCACTGGGTATAACATTTACAGCGACTCCAGCAGGGAGTCGATAAGTATGAAAACAAACTTTTCTGAGTGTTGTTGGGAAAAATACTAAGAGGGTGAATCGGAAATTTAGAGTTGACTGAAAACTTTTTACTTTTTCTTTGAGCAGATTTCCATACGCGGTTTTTATGAACTGAACTAGCGTATGCACGCGGAAATATAGAAGGAAACTAGCGTATACTGATTTATCTTTCAGAATTAGAGAATCAGTCTTTTAAACAGATTTATCAGTTATGAATAAGGCTAGATAATCAGAAGTTATGAGCAGTAAACAATAGTATAAAGCATCACACACATGAACTCCAAGATTTAAGGTGGAAACCCAAATCGGGAGAAAACCACTGCTGCTGACGTCTCTGTCTTCAATCTTTATTATATAGAAAACCTTTTACAACATTGTACTGATGCAAACTTATACCAGTACGCAGGCTTCTACCTGCAGAAGGCTGCAACCTTCTCTCGTTTTCCAGCTACAACTGGAAGGGAGCTCCAACCCCCTGATCTCGTTTACCAGCCTCTCCTGGAAGGGAGCTTCAACCCCCTGATTTCAACATCAGCTTCTACTGGCTGAAAGCTTCTACTGCCATACTGAAGGCTTCCACCTTCAGACCCACTGCAGACCACGTTTCATCAATTTTCATACTGGATCAAACAGCTTCAACACAACCCTTCACGTAACATCAACAAACATATTTTTCCCAATACTTCAAACAGAATAGTGAGACCACTGTAACTAGAATATCAGAAATAACCCAGACTTCAGAATAGGTATGTAGATACAAACTCAACCCTGAACATTCATTAATTCAAATAGCATACGCTACTTTTATTCACTGAAGCCGCGTGTATACACGCTTTCCTGCTCACCAACCTGCGTATGCCTCTATGCATATTGTTTTTCATAACATGAAATTCATACGCCACTTCTATTCACCGAAGCTACGTGTATACGCGCTTTTCTTCGTATCAACCTGCGTATAATTCTGAGAATATTGATTTTCAGAATGTGATCAATCTCAGATTTAGATATGAGGCTTTCAGTCAGACACCTTCTCAGCAATGCAGAACCTTTAGACAATCAGTCATATTTAACCATGCTTTCTCACTCATTGATTAGATTTGTTCATTATCAAATCAACAACATACTCCATATTCAATCAACCCAGAACTTCAAGTAGAATTCATTGACCGACAGGAGAGAGAAAACATAAATCACAGAAGTAATATCTGTAAATAAGCTTCAGAAACCCTAACTTCCATACACGCTTTTAATGAAGCGAACCCGTGTATATACACGCTTTTACCGAGACAAACTAGCGTATAGATCTGTAAAAGATAAATTTTGCAGAACAGACCAGATCTATAAACTTACCTAGATTTCTTCAATTTCTTCGTCAGACTTGCGCCAGGTCTTCATCATTTCTTTTGCAAATCATCCTAGAGATTCATCATTTCTAGATCTAGAGATCTTGAACCTTCATCATATCCATAGGTGCATCATAGATTCAGATCTATCAATTAAGAACAGAGTTCAACCATGCAGATATTCCTTAGAGGAATTTATTCATCAACAACCCTTACACATGCACACCTTGCACTATGATCCTCTTCTCCTTATATATTTTTAGCCTTTACCAATACCATGAGCCAAAACCACACAACTTCCGATGGTATTCTTGGATGGAATCAAATAAACCATACAACGCTCAATACTGTGTGCCAAAAACATGGTAGTGCCCCTTGGTGTCATCTTGCTCCTTGGTATTATAATTTTGGAGCGCAAAAGGGCATATGCGACTTGGGACGTACTTATCCGCATGTATACGCGACTTGGCCTTTACAAAAGTGTATATACATTGTGACATATTATATTTATCATTTCTCTAGCATTTACTAGAATTCTTTTCTCTGTAGATACATCGAGGACAACTTCTTCAGTAGGTTTCCATCAATGACAACTCATTGCATCATATTGCCAACAAGTGTTAAGTGCAGTACAAGCAACTCTCTTCAAGCACTGCCGAAGCAATGGTAATCATGATAAAACTTATTTGAATCAGTGACAAACTAAGGAACCGTTAGGATTCTCGTAAGAGCTTATCAAACCTTGAAGTAATAAGCCAACTTAGCCACAAGAGTAAACTTTCTTTGTCTCATCACCTTAGCTAAGTGTTGAAATAGATTTAGGACACTCTTATAATCCATAGGACTGAAATAAACTCAGAAAAACCCAAAAATATTTCAGATTGGTATTCAAATAAACATGGCGGTGAACCATAAAACCTTTTACCACCAAAAGAGATAAAAATTTCCACCTGGTGACTCCACAATCCTAAACAGACCTTAAGACTCCACTGGGAAACCCATTACTCTCATAACATCATACAAACTCTGTCAGAAGACTTTAAGCATTAAAGTTTTCTTGTTTTAAAAGATCAGTTAGCCTCCTAAAGATTATCATATTTGGTTAAACTTTTCTTGTTTAGTTGGGTTTGAAAACGTAGCATAGTGGCTTCTAAAAGAATTCATACTAGGAGCCATCCTGATCCAAACCCCCCTGAGATAGTTGACAACCCTGAAAGAATACTTAGGAAGTCTCTTAAGGCCAGATCTTCAACTATTGTCAGATCACTCCATAGAGCTAATTCTGTCCCAGATAATCTTACACCTCTACAACAATCACAAGTTGACTTAAGAAATCCATTTAGAACTAGGTCACTTGATGATATAATTCAGATAGAATCTAAATCTCCACTTTCATCCCAAGACAGAAGTGAGCATCCTAGTAGCAGAGAAACTACACCGCCTGATTTACATTTCCTTCATAATTTTGGTTTCTCTCATCCTAGATCTGCTCAACAAACTCTCTGGTCCATCCACATTTGTTATCCATACATCCACTGTCCAAACTACACCATTCCATCAACCTCCTACACTTGTAAACCCCCCACTTTTTCCACAAACTCCTATCATGACAACATGGTATGCCCCTCTAGTAATTCCTTTGCCCTTAGTCAATCTTCCACGGGACTATCAGTCCAAGATACCATTGTATGATGCCAGTGGTGCTACCACTGCTTCACAACATGTGGATAAGATGAATGACTACTTTGACAGAAATGAGATTGATGATGACTCTGTCAAGCTTAGATTATTTGCTCAAAGTTTAGGGGGAGTAGCAAGGAAATGGTTTAAAGGCTTAACCCCTCACAACATTAATGATCTCCAAGCCTTCCATCAGTTATTCTTAAACAAATGGGAAGTAAAGAAAAACCCTCTCCAAATACTTTCGGACTACAAGAATCTCCAAAGAAACATTGGGGAAAGTGTTCAAGCCTATTGTACTTGGTTTAACAGCGTGTATAATGCACTTCCCCCAGATCTAAAAGCTCCACAAGGCTCAACTTTAAACAAGTTTCCTGAAGGATTTGATCCTGAAATGGCTTATCAACTTAGAGAAAGAGATCCTTTGACTCTTGAAGATATGGAAAATGGAGCCTTAGTTGTGGAAGTTAATTTAATGGAGAAAATAGCAAGAATGAAGAATGAGAAGAGAGTGTCCTTTAGAGAGGAATCTACACCTTCCACATCTAACTCAAATATGGAAAGAATGATGGAGGAGATGATGAAAAAGATGAGCATACTTGAGAGAGCACAAGCTAGTCAAAACCAAACAGCTCCTCAAAACCGAAATCAAAATCAAAATCAGAATTTTAGGAGAAACCAACCTCAAAATAGACCAAGGGAGGATGATCAACAGATTACACCTCCTTTTCACCAAAACTATGTGAGTGAGGTTGAAGAAACAACTAATCAAACAGAGGAAGATGGTATAAACATGTTGGGAGTAGACAATGATGATTTTGAAGTTCATTATAATAGGAAATAAGGTCTATACACACCCTATGATGATAAAAGAGTTGAGGATGAATATTATTATCAAGAAATGGAAAATGTCATCATAGAGAATTCAAGAGAGTATGACCTTAGGAGTAAGAGCAATAAGGAAACTCCCAAATCCAAAACCTCTGACAAATTTGTAAAAGACATCCTTGTAAACAAACCCAAAATTGCAAAACAGAAAGACAAAATAGTGGCTGTAAATTTTGATAAAAACAAGGAAATAGGCACTCCAACCAATGAAAAACAGAGTGCAGATCTTAGCAACACTAGTACTTCAACTAGTGTTCCTGTTAAAACAATTTTGACCAATGTAAATAGAGGAAATCAACAAACTGATTTTTTTGATAAAGTGGTGGTTAACAAGGCTAAAACAAACATGTTAAAAAATCAGATGCCTTTTAGTTTGGAACAAGAAATTGCCAAAATCAAAATCTCTGTTCCTCTTACTGAATTAGCCACCCAAGATTTATATAGATCACAAATTTTGAAGGCTTTTAATATAGGAGAAAATAATGACACTATCAATCTTAGTGATGACCAACCAGAGCTTTTATTTGGTTCGAAGATTGAAGGTAGATACCAAGAAGGGCCAGTACCTCCATTCTATGTTAGTTTGAATATTCATGACAATAATTTACACAATGCCATGCATGACTCAGGGCCTCTCACAATTTAATGCCCAAAGCTGTAATGGAGAGTCTAGGCCTTGAAATCACTCGACCTTACAAATATCTTTACTCTTTTGACTCAAGCAGAGTGAAGTGTTTAGGATTAATCAAAGACCTCTGTGTAAACTTAGCCCAGATTCCAGCCAAATGTTTAGTAATGGATATTGTAGTGGCTGATGTCCCCCCCAAGTATGGTATGCTGTTATCAAGATCTTGGGGAGCTAAGTTACAAGGAACAATGCAGATGGATATGACTTATGCAACCATCCCTGTTTTCAATCAGACTAGAAGACTTTACAGGGAAACTCACATGCAGTACATGGTTACCAACCAAGATAGACCCAAAAACTCTCCTCTTTACTCTGTACACACAGGCCTTGACTCATTCATACTCTTCAATCATGAAACCTTAGATGCGCAAGAAACCTTAACCAAATTAGTGACCACACCCCAAAATAACATACTAGCACACATAGATAAAGAGGAAGATAAGACAAAACCTTCAAAACAGTTTGCTAAAACAGAAAATCATAGCAAACCAATCACAAGTCTAGAGCTGCAAATTAGTCATCCATTACTTTTCAACCTTAAGAGTCAAGAAAGGAATCCTCAACACAATGAAAAACATGAGGAATTAGATCAAAATCAACACAGTGCTGATCTCCAAGAACAATCCCAAAGCATACTAGATGAAGAGGATAGTAATCAAACTAGTGAAACTAAAACTAGTCCTCTTTGGAGCATGCATTTTGATGGATCATCTACTAAGAGTGATGCAGGTGTAGGAGTGTGGCCTCACAATACAGTGAACAATCATGCTGAAGGACATTCCTGCAAATTAAATTTTCAATGCACCAACAACAAAGCAGATATGAAGCCCTCCTTTTGGGCCTGCACTTATTGAAGAAATTGGGGGCCAAAAGGTTAAAGGTTCATGGTGATTCTGAACTGATAATTAGGCAAGTCAATGGGAAATATTGCGCCAAACATCCCAGAATTAGAGCCTATAGGAATGATACCCTTGATTTATTGAAAACATTTGATGAGTTTCAACTTCTCTTTGTCCCAAGAAATCAGAATATTACTGCTAATGGTTTGGCATTTGCTGCTAGAACATGCCTGACACCTATGAAACCAAAAATTGCACTACCCAAATCAAATTTCTACCAATTGTTCCTGAAAATAAGAAATATTGGCAAGTGTTTGATGGAGACAAACAAATAGAGGACTTCTTACAGTCCAGAAATGAATTTGAACCACCAATTTCAGATTCAGATTATGAAACAGATTGTTCCAATGAAGAAAATCTACTTGATGAAGAAAAAACCTCTCTAAAGATTGCTGAGATAAATCTGTTGACTAATAAACTTAAACACACCCCAAAGATTAGTGCGTATTTAGAGAAAGAAGATTTAGAAACAATGCAATCTAACACCCATGATTTGCCAAAAGGACTAGTCCCTTTGGAAGAGTTATTTGATTTCAATGATGTAGAAAAGAAGCCAAAACTGGAGCCCGTGGAATCTGAAGTAGAAGAGTGCAATATAGGCAATGAGCTAAACCCGAAAATGATCAAACTGTCTAGGACTTTACCAGCTCACATCAAACTGAAATACATAGAGCTGTTTAAATAATTTTCCGATGTTTTTTCTTGGAGTTATGAAGACCTCAAATCCTACAACACAGAAATAATCCAGCACAAGATACCCCTGAAAGAAAACCAAAAACCTTTCAAACAAAAACTGCGCAGAATAAACCATGTTCAGTTACCTTTGGTTGAAAAGGAAATCAAGAAAATGTATGAAGCTGGTATTATTGTTCCTATTAGATATTCAGAGTGGGTATCTAATTTAGTGTCAGTTAGGAAGAAAACAGGAGAGATTAGGCTTTGTATTGACTTTAGAGATTTAAACAAAGCCTCGTTGAAGACAACTACCCTTTACCCAAAATGGATCATATTTTACAAAGGGTAGTTGGTTCTAAAAGAATTTCTTTGCTAGATGGCTTCTCAGGATACAATAAGATATTAGTACATCCTGATGATCAACTAAAGACAACTTTTACTACACCTTGGGGCACTTTCATGTATGTGAAAATGCCCTTTGGTCTAATGAATGTTGGTGCTACATTTCAGAGAGCCATGGACATTGCATTCTCGGAAGAACTAGGCTAATTCATCATTATTTACCTTGATGATATCACTGTTTTCTGTAAAACAGATGAAGAACACCTAGAACACTTGAAAATAGTATTTGAGAGGCGCAGAAAGTATGGGTTGTCTTTGAATCCTAAGAAAACAATGTTTGGGCTCCAAGAAGGCAAGCTTCTTGGGCACATCATATCAGAAGAGGGAATAAAGATAGACCCAACAAGGATTGATGGTATTTTGCAAATCAACCATCCAAGAAATATTAAGGAACTCCAATCTTTCATCGGAAAGATTAATTTCTTGAGAAGGTTCATTCCCAACTTGGCTGAATTCCTTAGAAATATAACAAACATGCTAAAGAAGGATCAAGGAATAAAATGGACCTTGGAAGCAAAGAAATCTTTTGAGTTGGTGAAGCAAGCATTAACCAAAGCACCAGTTCTAATAAGTCCTAACTTTTCCAAGGATTTTTTTATTTTATCCTTTGCATCGGAACATACAGTGGCTGCTGTCCTATTGCAGAAAAATTCAAAGGGACAAGAGCAACCAATTTCATTCTTTAGCAAGGCACTGAGAGATGCTCCTCTGAAGTAAAACATTATGGAAAAGCAAGCTTTTGCTTTGGTCAAAGCTTTAAAATACTTCGGGGTTGTGCCTCCACATATTTGCCTTCGTCCCAAACTCGGTTGTTAAACACATTCTAACACGGGACAGAGATGGTAAGAGGTAAGTGGAAAGGCATTTATATGAATATGATTTGAAATCAAACCCACTAAGCTCATTAGCCAGGTCTGGGTAATGGGTTTGAATCAAATTTTGAAGCTCTCGATATAAACATGATAAATGCTTTAGATGAACAAGAGGAACTGTCAACTCTCATTATTGAAGACCATTTTATGAATTCCTCTTGGTATGCTGATATTCTATATGTTTTTCTTAATTTGAATACACCTCCTGGTTTATCAAAAACAAAGGCAAGGTTTTTAAAGTTAAAAGCTATAAACTACTGCATTATGGATAAATGTCTTTATTGGAAAAATGCAAGTGGGTTATTGCTTAAATGTTTGCCTGAGAATGATGCAGAGAAGGTTAGGCATGAGTTCCATGAAGGAGAATGTGGACGCCATCTCTACTGGAAAACAATAGCCAACAAAATCTTTAGAGTTGGTTACTTTTGGCCCGCCCTCTTTCAAGATGTACACAAGATGATAATTGTCTGTCATAAATGCCAACTTTTTGAAGGCAAAAGAAATTTGTTTCCCTTATCTTTTCATCCAATCACTGTTGAAGCTCCTTTTCAACAGTGGGGTTTAGACTTCATAGGAGAAATTCATACACCCTCATCTACCCAGCATAGATGGATTCTCACTGCAACAGACTAATTTACCAAATGGATTGAACCCATCCCTTCTAGGCAAGCCAATGACTCTGTCATCATAAAATTTAATGAGACTCGTATCCTCTCTAGATTTGGCTGTCCTAGGAAGATCATTACTAATAATGCTGCAGCATTTGGATCCAAGAAGATGGTTGAATTCTGTCACAAATATTAGATAAAATTGGGTCATTCTACTGCTTATTACCCCCAAGGTAATGGGCTGGCAGAATCCTCAAACAAAATTTTGGTAAACATAATCAAGAAGTTGCTGGAGGACAACGAGAAGTCACACAAAGCTAGTACATGCACTATGGGCTGACAGATTGACACTTAAGAAATCTATTGGAATGTCACCCTACCAGCTTGTGTATGAAATAGATGTAATTTTTCCAACCAGCCTTGGTGTGCCAGTTATGAAGTTGATCCAAGAAGTGCAGTCTGAAGACAATGACATGATCAGAAGAATAAATCAAACCATACATCTTCAGCAAACTAGGGAGGAGGTCTACAACAGAGCATTACAAAAGCAAGAGAGCATCAAAAAGATTTTTGACATAAGGACAAAAGCCAGTAATTTTAATATTGGTGACAAAGTGTTAAAGTGGGACTCAAGGAGAGAAGACAAGGACAAGCATGGGAAATTTGATAACTTATGGCTTGGCCCTTATCTCATTCATTCTACTACTGGTAACAATGCTTATTTATTGCAGGAATTGAATGGAGCTGAACTGTTTGGGGGTCCTATCAATGGAAAGATGCTCAAACATTATTTTTCTTGATCCTATCATGTTTGGAAGCCTTTTTTATCTTTTTCTCATTATAAATATTTCATCCATCATTGCATTCAAAGTTATAAAAATCAAAAATACAAAAAAAAATATAAAGATCAAAGAGGGCAGATTGTAAAAACAAGAAAGGTACAACCCCATACCAAAAAAGAGAAACAAAATCTAAAAGTGTGCAAGCTCAAATACCACTCCTAAAAAACACACTCCTAGTTATTCATACAGCGTCATCATGACTAATTAGTTTTAAATTGACTGCTGATAGGTTAGTGAAATTAGATTTTCCAAACAACTTAATCATGGCTTATCAGTTAGGTAGATTAGGATAGAAAAACAAAGGTTCAAACAAGCTCAAAATCCGAACCTAAGATTTAAAAAGAAAGAATGACTCTAATCTGTTGAAATTTTGAGTCAAAAATAGAAGTAAACTGGTCCTAATAAACCCAAAACTTGAACCAGAGATAACAAAGAAAAACAGCTCAAACAAACTCAAAAACAGAGCTGAAGAAAAGAGGAGGATGTGCTTAAAACTTTCAGAGCTTAAGCTTTCACCATTTTGATTTAATTTTCTGCAAATAATAATCTATGTGCAGCTTGTTTTTATGCCATAGATCAGAAACAAGTTAGATTGTTCAATCCTGACTTTATGCTTTTTAAATTTCTTGTTTTAGAAATTAGAGAATAAAAATCTGTTAGACAATCTAATCCTAATAGATAGTATATTAGGTAGAGAAGCTTATGAACTCAACTTTTTAATCTGAGTTCATGGAGAAATAAGAAGTAGACTTAGATCATTTTTTTTCTTTCAAAAGAATAAAATGTTTGTAAAATAGTTTGCCAATCCAAATGCACTCTCAAAGAAGAAAAAATGTTAGATCAATAGGATTGGGTAGGTAGAAATCTTGTTTTGACAAAAGTTCCATTGTTTTTCATGGCTACTAACATTATCAGAATAGAAGAAGATCATCCAAGTGAAGAAATTTGCAGCCCAATGGATGAGGCATTGATCAACTCCCCAGAGAACACAAGTCTGAAGTTCTTGACACCTTCAAGAAGGTGCCATCCCCATGTGGAGCCACTATTAGCCACCTATAAAAATTGTCATGTCAAATGGTGGCTAAATCATTTTTTGAAGCCTTCAAGAAATAATTTTATTGCCAAATTGTTGGTTCTTAAAGTCTTCTGAAGATGACTTATCCTTGAGTTAATATTCACTGTTGTTTCCCTCTCAAATATGAGAAATCTACTATTTACCAAAGGAAAATATTGCTGAAAAGTTCCATTTTCCCTCATTTCCCTTCTCCTTTTCCCTTCTTCATTTCATTCATAAAACATTTCATTTACCCCTCATTCTTTTTAAATTCCCTTTAAAACTTTGAAAATTCCCTTTGAAGGTTTAAAAAACCCTTTTCCCCTTCTACCAAAATCCAGAAAAGCCTTGAAGATCTGTTATTTTGGCCTAAAAAACCCATTTTTTAACTAAGGCCCTAAGCCCCTTTAGCCTTAGCCCCCATCCCCTTTTTCTACATAAGACCTGGGGCTGTGACCTACCGTTAAACCCCATCGCGCCATCGCAATCGGGGTGTTCTATGTTCCTTTTCTCCTTTTGCATTCGAAAACTCCGATGCGATTTGGCCCTTTACTTTATAAACCCTAGATCCCTTCATCTTTTCACGTAACCGACGCAATTGGAGTGCTAAAACATAATAAAAACCCTTCCCAAAGTTTAATTTTCCTTTGTGTTTTATGAAAAATCCGATTTTCTTATGTTTCAACAAGACCTAACGGTTATGGTTTGGTGAATTGTCGGTCGTTGATCTCTCACAATCAACGGCAGAGTCGAATCTCGCATCGCAAATAAACATGCCAACCTTTGCTTTGTTCCCTTCGAAATTTTCGATGTGATTAGGCCTTAAGCCCTTTGTGCTAAACCCCAAACCAGTTCCCCACCATATAACCCGCGCCGAGGACCAAGCGTTAAGTCCCAAGTGCTAATCGCAATCAGAAGTTTGCGATGGGCACATTCCTTTTGTTCAAAGAAAAAGCCCCGATGCGATTGAGTTTTATTCTATGGAACCCCACCGCATTCTCCACCATTGATTTGCCATTACAGATCAACGACCGACACCAATCGCATCAAAAAAACCATTGCACCTTTTCCTCGTCCTCCTACGATTGTGATCATTGCGATTCAATCTAGACGAAGTCGGAATTGACAGAGCGATGGTCAAATTAATTGCCCTCGCACACCCCTCTGGTGGGAGTGGTCCTTGACTCAGTGAGATCATTTCACTTTTTTCATATCATTTTTAGGTGTCTCGCTCATTCCACTTCGTTGCATTTCACTAGGGGCATGCCATTGACTGACGAGGGGTCTAGTTGTCTTGTGTTTCCTCATGCTTGTACCTGCAGGGCTAATTAAGATTTCTCAGAAATCACTGAAGTTCAGGTCACTTCATTCATGGTCATAAATGATTATTTTTGTCAAAAAGAGTCTTTAGTCCTAGAGTCTAGAGTTTTCAGTCTTTTGGTACATGTAATAAAAGCCCGCAGGCCTTGAGGTCGGTTTCAAAAGGTTCCCATTTCATATTTATATTCTCAAAAACATTTGAAGACATTTCTAGTCCAAAACTCTGTTTTGGAACTAGAAATTGTCAAATTTCATTTTTTGTAATAATTGTGTATTTGTTTCATCATAAGAAATTTGAAGGCAGCCTCTGATCTTTGCCAAAGCCAAATGCCAAATCCCTGCAAAAACAACCAAGTGTCATCAGTCCAAGACTCAGAAAAATAATGAAAAGCCAAAGGACAACATTGTATTAAGTGATCAAATGACAAAGTGCCAAACATTATAAAAGTGGGTTATGGAGCAAATTTAAAATCAAATCTGATTGTTATGAGATATTTTTCTACACATATAAGCCATGGAAGACAACTCATTTGCACAAATTCTCAAGGCAGAGTTCGAATTGGTGAAGTTGAGGGGCGAAAACTTGTTTTTCAAAGCCGTGGACCGGAGGTGGAAGTGCGCGCTACTCACAGAGGAGGAGCGCTACGCACAAGAGGCGCGCGGCGCACTGGGCTTCACCGGCCTGTGCAAATTAGCAAGCGCGCTATGCACATACCGCGCGCAGTGCACTGGGTAAGTGCGCGACGCGTATAATCTCAGAGCCAAAAAAATTTCGCTCCTTCGTCCAGATTCATGCCAAATTGCCTCCAACTGCTTGCAAGTAGTTTTTTATGTTTGCTCAGTGAATTTTGGACATGATTACGGTGTTTTGAAAGTGGAGAAACAAGTGTTTAATGTGGAGAAATGTAAACCCTATTTTTATTTCTAAATTCACTTCTTAGGGTTTTGAAGCAAATGATAGTGACTATGTGGGGGTTTCCAAGCTTATGCTGATTGATATATATGCCTATGTCATCTATTGTCAGTGGTGTCTCCGTTTCCACGCCCTCTCTTTGCCATTACATCACTGTTGTCATTATGATTGCCATCTTCATTTTAGCACTGCTCATCATTCATGTCATCATATAGTCTCATTTTCACTTGTCCACATCCTCCATTGACATTGTCAAAACATTGCTGTCATTGCTATTATCTTACTATGGTTATTGTCGCACTGTTTCCCATTCTCCATTGACAAACAGAGTTCTGTATCCACTTCTCCCTTGACAAATCTTAACTAGCATTGCAAAGGCTATACCCTACACTACAATCTTTTCTACTCATTTGTCAAATCCTCTTATAATCAGAGCAGCGACTGTTTTTCATGCAAACCCATTTGACAGAGCCATTACCACTGTGGTTTTCCTATGATACTTTGATACATATGTGACATATTTGGGTTTTGAGCATACATTGAACTTTTGTCTTCACTACACCTATATCAGCATATATATTGCAGACATCTTGTTTTCAAAGTCATGTCAGAGACGGATTCAGTTTATGAGAAGGAGTATGACAGTGATTCCACAGCAGAGGGTTATGTGCCACGGAGGTCTCACAAAAGTGGCAAAAGTGGTAAGCATCTCAGGGAGGAGCCTACTTCTTTGGCTCAATTGCAGGCTTGCCCGCTTGCAATGGATTGTTTTCAGCATCAGTCATGTTTCCAATACTGTGAGATGATTTCACAAACCCAACATCATCGTGAACTAGCTCGTCTATTTGTTCTACATTTACATGATGGCCGTGTAAACCTTGCCGGAGTAGATTTCATTCTGTCACCAGAGACTATTGCTCAGGCCACCGGGATACCAAATATAGGAGAGGAATGGAACAAATGACAGTAGTTAGAGAAATCCTACTATGAGCCATACATCAAACCTAGGTTTATGAGGCAGCTGAGCAGGGTATTTCCATTTAGATTCCTGAAGGATGAGTTTGCACCATTGATGAAACTCATCATTCGATATTTTAGTTGCGAAGGCAGATTCTCGTGTCTCTATGCGTACCATGTCCGTTTGTTGATGCATTTCACGAGGTTGACATAGCACTTTAGCAAGGGCATTACTTGGGAGGATTTCATCTCCCGTGACTTCTTCACAGCGCCACAGCCACCTCTCGAGGTAGTTCATGATGAGGGAGAGCCTTCACATCAGCTAGACATTCCTGAGATCGAGCATATCAGTGCTCCATTGTATGTGACATACCAGCGAGGCCACAGGGCCTTATTTGCAGCATCACGACGAGTACTATCTCCACCAAGGGTGGAAGGGGTCTCGTTGACTTCATCAGCAGCGCGAGTATTATCTCCACCAAGGGTGGAAGGGGTCTCTCCTTCTTCTTCAGCACAGGTACATATCCAGGATAGAGGCAAGAGGCCTATGCACAATGAGGGCCCATCAGGCGGTCGAGACACTGATTTCACATTCATCGATGTTGATGCGAGCTCTCCTAGCTCGAAGCTGAAAGAGATCATCCAGGAGAAAAAGGCCGAGAATGACACGCTGAAAGAGAAATTGCAGAGGGCTCAGTGGGTGATAAACTACCTGGAGCAGCGTAACAAACAGCTAGAGGATGAGCACACACTTTTAGAGTTGCGGCGAATCCGTGAGGATCGACAATTGGCCCGGAAGAGACCTGGTGATATGACACCGGCTGATCGAGATTCTTGCCTCACGCATGTTAACATTCATCTGGAGAAGTTGTTGGCAAAGGCCAATAGAGACAAAGACATGCTTCATCACATGAAAGGTCATTATTGGGCCCGCATGCATGTCTGCAAAGCAAAAATGAAAATTCTGAAGAGGAGGTTGAGCAGTGCACTAAAACGGCGGAAGAGGCCTGATCCACTCCGGATTTTGGCCGAGGCTTCGTTGGCTGGGCATGATACATGATGGAGGGTCTTCGCTCCAAATTTGAGTGAATTTGAAGAAGTTTTGTCATTTTGGAAAATTTTGGTCTCAAAACAGGTTTTTCAGCCCAACGCGTAGCGCGTCGACGCGCTCGCTTATGATTGGGACACTTGCTGGAGGAAAAATTTATATTTTTGGGTTTTTCATGGTAAGTTATGCATGCTCCAGTAGGACCAAAGCATTTCACCAAGTTCTGGATGATCAAAGGGGCCAAA
The DNA here is from genome assembly GCA_034641835.2 of Pinus albicaulis. Classification (NCBI taxonomy): domain Eukaryota; kingdom Viridiplantae; phylum Streptophyta; class Pinopsida; order Pinales; family Pinaceae; genus Pinus; species Pinus albicaulis. The sequence goes on from JAXQQM020084013.1 coordinate 14,843, forward strand.
ACACCATGAAAATCACCGTTCTGCCACCTTTTTCAGCAGCAGGAAGTACTTGTGGGAGAATGAATTTTTGGAGGGGAAAATGAGCTCCAAAATGGGAAATTCCACTTGGGTTGGATAGCCAACATCTAGGGCTTTCCAACAAGCTATCATGAGCTTGATTTTGATGCCAGGAAGTGCCCCAAAAGCAGGCTGAAAGGCGCGCTACGCATAGAGATTTTTGGTCCATTTTTCATCTTCCAGCTCAGGATTTCGGCCAGTTGGACCAGTTTTGCTTGTGGATGTAATTTTTGAGTTATATTGATGTAATTTTATGGTTGGCATGTAACTTGGGCTCACTTTTACCTATTCTAGAAGATTCACTCCTAAAAAAGTAAAAATCAAATGTAAGAATCAGTTTCCTTCCTTTTAGAGGCAAGTTGTTTGGATGCCTATATTCTAGCTCCTTGTTTAGAATTAGTTGGAACTGCTCCTAGAAGGAGGAATTCGACCCCTAGAGGTGTGGGAAGGGGTTAGGAGGTCTATATGATGTAATTTCTAAGACATTCTACAGGTTGGACTCTTGGGAATATTTTGGCACACTATTGTACATATTTTTCATATTTTGGCTAAGGAAAGATCAGAGGTTTTGTAGCACCTGTTGGGATTCTTGTGGCTTTCAGTTCTTGATGGTGTTTTCTCTTATTTTATTGTAATTTCTTTCATGTTTAATGTATTCCATTCCCTTCTTATGCTTCTGAAACTAAATGAATGAGTAAATGAGGTTGAATCCATTGTTTCAGTGCTCTGCCTTTAAATTTGTTTAGTTTTACATGTTTTCGCTTGTTTGGAGAGGATCCATGTTCTCCCTTGCCCTCTTCAGCTCCTTGTCATTCTGATCCATCCATATACCCGATCAAAAGCATCAAGACTACTGCCTACCTTGCCCCAACTCGAATTCTGCAAAGATCTAGCCTTATCCCCGGACCCAAAATTGTTTTTCCCATTTTTTCAACAAAAAACCCAAAAAATCAAAATCAAACTTTCCTATCTCTTTACTAGCCTAAAATCAGTATTCATTATAAGTCATCTCAGCCCCTTTGAAGACCTTTTGCCGAGATAGACCCAGAGAGAGCCCTCTCCTGTCCTTGTAGGGCTAGCTACGAGGCTGAGCTTGGTTTGATGTTGCCTCGAGTTTTGCCTTCTTCAGCCTGAGGCAGATTTGAGCGCTAACATAGTGGCGACCATACTGGGAAAAAAAAAATCTCAATGGTTTGCTTGTTGATGTGTTCGTTTCATGAGTCTTAGATGGAGTCTGAAGTCATGCTAGGTAGCTTTTGAAACGCTTTTGCCATGCATAAGCGGAAGTAGATAAACGCTACTTCAGTCGATCTCCGGTTAGCTTGTGAATGCGACACTCGATTTGCAAATTACCCCAGTATACTTATTCGTTCTAGACTTTTGGATGATTGAGTCTAGAATTCGATAGGCTGAAAATAATCTATTGTGTCCTTTGAATTTTTCTTGGATAGATCAATACACTGGCTTCAAAAAGGCATACCAGATCAAATCCTGATCCAAATCCGCCTCCAGTATATGAAAACCCCAACCTAATCCCAAGAATTTTCCGTCGAGAAGCTCCCATTATTCCTTTGGTCAAATCTCACTCATACCCCACTATTTTTGAATACATTGAAGATATTGAGTTTGACGATCAGTTTGAGTTATCATTATTTGAAACCAAATCCGAAAGTGCCACTGGTTCTACCGTCATCAATCCTGAGTTCATCAAGTATCTAGAAGTTGAGCAAGCAAATAGATCTATCGATAATTATATTCTCAATCTTCAAAATTCCATTGTGGCAACCAACATTCCCGAATTCATTGAATCTGCTTCACAAACTCTTGGGCCATCTGAGATTGCATCTAGTTCACGGATTCCCACTGAACCTCCCTTTATTCCTACCATTCCCGTACAGCCTGAGATCTCTGATCAGCAATTAGCAGTAGTTTCTCCCCCATCTCCACCGCATACACCTCGTTCACCTACTTCTCCCGTTCCACCGGTCTCTCCGAGACAGCAGATTATAAATCCGCCAAGAGCCATGGCTGCGAGATTTGCACCTCTTGTTTTACCTGCAAATTTGGATCCTATGCCTGTTGATTATCAGAGCAAGATTCCCATATTCGATGGCACACCACAGAGTATATCCGCTCAGCAGCATATTGTCAGGATGACAGATTTCTTGGACTTGCATGAAATAGATGAAGAAAATGTGTCCATGAGGTTGTTCGCCCAGACTTTTGGAGGTGAGGTTCGTAAATGGTTCAGAGCTCTACAGCCTGCAAGTATCAATACATTACAAGAGCTTCAGACACAATTCTTAGATCGATGGGAGATGAAAAAAGATCCGCTGCAAATTACTTCTGAGTATACCAGCATCAAGCGTAATCCTGGTGAGTCCGTTCAGGATTATATTATCAGATTCAATACAGTGTATAATGCAATCCCAGATGACTTAAGACCGTCTAGAAAATCATCTCTCCTTAAATTCCCGGACGGTTTCGATCCGGAGATGGCTTATTCACTACGAGACAGAGATCCACCTACCTTGGAAGATATGCAGAAGATTGATGTTAGTGTTGAGGCGAATCTGAATGATAAGAGAGCCCGGTTGAAAGCAGAAAAGAGAGTGACCATAAAAGAAGAAGCTTCCACATCTGCATCAGAACAGCACTTGCTTCGTGAGATGGAAAAAATGTTCAAAAGAATGACGCTTGATAAGCCAGAAACGCAGATTCGTAATCCCAACTACCGTGGCCAGTAGCAGCCACAGTTCAGAATTAAGCAGCGTGAACAGAGAGTACAAGAGCCGGCAGCCCAGCAGCAGATTAAAACACCTCTTTTGCAGAATTTTGTGAGACAAGATTCAGACGATGATGATGATGTAGTAGGTGAGCAAAACCACTTTTTTACTCCCGATGATCTGCCTATTTACATCACTGAGGATGAAGAATATGGAGAAAGTTCAGCTGCACAGAAAGATGAGGATTTCATTTTAGCAAATGATGCAGATCTGGAGGAAGAATCAGATGAATACCAAAGAGGATATTTGAATGCTTTGTCCGCTCAGCAGAAGCAATACTCATTGAGAAACAGAGATGTGCCCATAAACCCAATTCAGAAAAGAAAAGAGGCTTTAGCACGAAAGATGGATTCACCTATACCACAGAAGAAAGGAAAAGAGACAATTGATCCCACAGCTAGTAAATCATCATCAGCAGAAAGGGAAAATCAGTCAAGTATAATGAAGGATAAGGCTGAAAAGAAAGAAGTTCCGGTCAAAGAAGTTGAAAGAGTTTCAGCCTTTAGTTTAGAAAATGAAATTTCCAAATTGAAGGTATCTATTCCTTTGATAGAAATTATGAAGAACAGCAGCTATCGAGGTCAAGTCTCCAAAATTCTGAATTTTGATCCAATGTTTGACACGGTAAATATAGAAGATGATCAGCCTGAATTGATATTTGGGCCTGCTTTAGATGGTGAGTCCCCTGACAGTGATGTTCCTCCCTTTTATATCAGTTTGAGGTTGCATGAATATGTATTGCACAATGCCATGTTTGATTCTAGTGCTTCGCACAATCTTATGCCAAAGGCGATCATGGAAAGTTGGGTTTAGATATTACAAGGAAATACCATGATTTGTATTCATTTGATTCTAGCCGCGTGAGATGTATCGGACTCATCAAAGATTTGGTTGTAAGTTTAGATCAAATTCCTGCGAAGAATGTCTTGATGGATGTGGTTGTGGCGTACATTCCTCCTCGATTTGGGATGCTCCTTTCTAGATCTTGGGGGGAAAAGTTGAAAGGTACACTACAGTTAGATTTTTCCTATGCTACAATTCCAGTCTTCGGTCAAATGAGAAAGTTATATCGAGAGCAGAAGATGAAATACATGATAACAAGCAAGGAAAAACCAATCAATCATCCTGTAAATTATGTACATACCGACTTAGAGTCGTTTGTTTTGTTTTCTGATAGTTTTAATGAAATAGATAGTCAATTAGTTCAGGCAGAAGATATACCAGAAATCACTGAAAAATTTAGAGAAGTTCTGCAAAAAGAAAGACGAGAAAAGCAAGATACTCTTGAGCAATCAGCTAAAGACAATGGGCAGCAAACAGGAAAAACAGAGCTGACGCAATTTCAGCACTTAGAGGAGGATGAGGATGGTCTTTGGACCATGGATTTTGATGGCGCAGTGGGTAGTGATGGTGCTGGAATTGGTGTTTGGATTCGTAGTCCATTTTCCGCTCCGGATAAGGTTCCAAGCAATGTGAGAGTGTGTTCCTACAAACTAGCATTTGACTGTTCTAACAATGAAGCGGAGTATGAGGCTCTGATTGCTGGCCTTAAGATTCTAAGAAAGCTGAAAGCGAAAAGAATTGCGGTCTATGGTGATTCAGAGTTGGTGATAAAGCAGGTTAAGGGTGAGTTTCAAGCCAAGCATCCTCGCATGAGGGCTTACCGTAATGCAGTTTTAGACATTTTGAAGTTATTTTCTGATCATACCTTGACGTGTGTGCCTCGCATACAAAATGGTATTGCTGATGGACTTGCTAAGGCAGCAAGAAATTTAAAAATTCCAATGAATTCCAGCAACAAGTTCGAGATACATGTGAAGCACCGCCCCACCGTTCCAGACAATCAGCAATGTTGGCAAGTTTTTCAGGATGACGAGGAGATTAGTGATTTCCTGCAAAATAAGGGTAAGTTTAAAGACACCTCCATAGATACAGAACATGATGATGGTAATGATGATATACAAATAAATCAAATGGAAGTGTTGCAACTTAAAGATAACATCATTCCTAAAGGATTGATTCCTTTAGAGGAACTCTTTGATCAAGACGATGTAGCCCGCAAACCGACATTGAGACCAACTGAAAAAGGTGTTGAAGAGGTAAATATTGGGACAGCTGAAAATCCCAAGATGGTAAAGTTATCCAAGTCATTGTCACCAAAGGTAAAAGCGGAGTATGTGAGATTGTTGTCTTCATTTGCTGATGCTTTTGCATGGGATTACTCAGATTTAAAAACATATGACACTAATATCATTCAGCATACTATCCCTATCAAACCAAATCAGAAGCCTTTCCGTCAGAAGTTGAGGAGAATCAATCCGAAGCTGCTACCATCAATTGAAAAAGAGGTAAACAGGTTGTATAAGTCAGGAATCATTGTGCCTATCAGATTTTCTGATTGGATATCAAATTTGGTGCCCGTGAGAAAAAAGACAGGTGAGATCCGTTTATGTATCGATTTCAGAAATTTGAATAAGGTATCATTAAAAGACAATTATCCGCTGCCAAAAATGGACCATATATTGCAGCGAGTAGTTGGAGCATCAAGGATGTCACTACTCGACGACTATTTAGGTTATAACCAAATTTTAGTGCATGAAGATGATCGTGACAAGACTGCGTTCACCACTCCATGGGGAACGTTTCATTATGCAAAGATGCCGTTTGGTTTGAAAAATGCAGGTGCCACTTTTCAACGTGCAATGGACATGGCTTTCGCCAACGAGAAAGATGTATTTTTGGTTGTTTACCTTGATGATCTGACTGTGTTTTCAAATTCTGATGAAGAACATTTATATCATTTGAAAGTTGTTTTCCAGAAGTGCAGAAAATATGGCATTTCGCTGAATCCGAAAAAGAGCCTGTTTGCCATGGATGAAGGCAAGCTCCTTGGCCACATCATATCGAAAGACGGCATTCGTGTTGACCCTGCACGTGTTGAAGCCATCCAGCAAATTGAACAGCTCCGAAACAAGAAAGAAATACAGTCATTTAATGGTAAAATTAATTTTCTGCATCGTTTCATTCCAAATATTGCTGAGCATCTTAGAGAAATCACGAACATGATGAAAAAGGACAATCAAGTGAAGTGGATAGAAGAGGTGGTGAAATCATTCAATTTGGTAAAGTTAGCTCTTTCTTCAGTGCCTATTTTAATCAGCCCAGACTACACACAGGACTTCATTTTGTTTTCGTTTGCTTCTGAGCACACTTTGGCAGCTGTTTTAATGCAGAAAAGGGATGGAGTTGAGAAGCCCATTGCTTTTTTCAGTCGGATTATAAGGGACGGAGCGTTGAAATACAAAATTATTGAGAAACAAGCACTTGCGCTTGTAAAGGCCTTGAAAGATTTCCGTGTGTATATACTGCATTCCCACATTATAGCCTACGTTCCTAACGCAACAATTAAAGATGTTTTGGTATAGGCAGATCCAGAAGGAAGACGGGGTACATGGATCGCTGCGTTGTTAGAATATGATGTGGAGATTAAACCGACCAAGTTGATCAAAGGACAAGGACTAGCCAAGCTCATGGCTGAAACAAATTTGCATGCTCTAGATATAAATTTGATCGCTGCCATGTCTGATGAAGATGAGGAGAGTACATCATTTCAGGTATCTGATATTTTTGTTTCTTCCCCTTGGTATGCTGACATTTTATACGTACTTCAGAATTTGTCTCCACCACCCGGGATGCTTAGAAATAAGAGTAGAACCTTGAAGTTGAGGGCTACAAAGTTTTTCATATTGAATTCTGCATTATATTGGAAAGACCCTGATGGGATGTTATTGAATTGTTTGGTAGAGGAGGAAGCCAAAAGAGTTTTGGAGGACTTTCATAGAGGAGACTGCGGGGGCCATTTGTTTTGGAAAACCATAGCGAATAAGATTCTAAGGGCAGGTTACTATTGGCCTTCTTTGTTTTCTGATGTATATAAGGTTGTTAAGAATTGTCACGAATGCCAAATTTTCGAAGGGAAGCAGAAACTACAGCCTTTGCCTCTCAAACCAATTGAAGTCAGTGCACCATTTCAGCAGTGGGGGTTGGATTTCATTGGGGAAATCCATCCGGCATCTTCCGGACAACATAGATGGATATTGACAGCAACAGATTACTTCACGAAGTGGATCGAGGCCATTCCCACTTGACAAGCCATGGATGCGGTAATTATCTCTTTTCTTGAAAACAATATTCTGTCACGTTTTGGGTGTCCTAGTAAGATAATCACAGATAATGCAGCGGCCTTCAAGTCAAAGAGGATGGTTGAATTTTGCTATAAGTACAACATCAGCTTGGGACATTCGACTGCCTACCATCCGCAAGGAAATGGCTTGGTGGAATCTTCAAATAAGTCTTTGGTAAATATCATCAAGAAATTGCTGGAAATCAATAAAAAGGGCTGGCACAAGAAATTAGTGAATGCACTTTGGGCCGATAGGGTAAGTCAGAAAAAGTCTATTGGCATGTCCCCTTTCGAGTTGGTGTATGGGGTAGACACAGTTTTTCCCACTTCTCTTGCTATCCCGGTAGTCAAATTGCTTCAGGAAGCCGGTAGTGAGGAAGATCCCATGCAGCGAAGGATTAATCAGATGATTCATTTACAGCAGACACGGGAGGAGGTCTTTCAAAATACATTCAAGTTGCAGGAGCGCATAAAGAAGATCTACGACAGAAAGGAAAAAGCAGATAAGTTTCAGCTGGATGAGGTGGTTTTGAAGTGGGATGCTCGAAATGAAGATAAGGGAAAGCACGGAAAATTTGAAAACCTATGGAAGGGTCCTTTTAAGATTGCAGCATATCGTGGTCAAAATGCCTTTCTTCTCAAGGAAATGAATGGAGATGATTGTCCTGGAGGGCCGATCAATGGTCGGCTACTCAAGCGATACCACTTTTGAGTATTTTTTGCTGATTTCATCACCATTGTATATATCATTTTACTTTTGTTTCATCGCAAGTGTGGACTAATCTCTTTCTTCAGTCTGGGGCCCGGAGCGAAGGCTATAATTCTGGAGATGGAGGTTAGTTGGTTTGAAATTCTGTCAAGTCAGTTTTATCAGTCTTTTCAGTTTTAAAATCGAGTCAGTTTTGGTCAAATTTCAGTCAAGTTTTCAGTCAATAAATGTGTCAAAATTTTTTGTGTTATCTGTTGAAATAATGACTCCATCGCCCAATGGATGAAGGCACTGTCTGACTCCCCCAGAGATCTGTCGTTCTTGGCATCTCCTTGGAGCCACCATCCCCATTGGAGCCAATGTTAGAGTCGGTCCTTACAGCCCTCCGTCAGAGATCATTTCGCTTTTTGCATATCATTTTTAGGTGTCTCGCTCATTCCACTTCGTTGCATTTCGCTAGGGGCATGTCATTGACTGACGAGAGGGTCTGGTTGTCTTGTGTTTCCTCATGCTTGTACCTACAGGGCTAATTAAAATTCCTCAAAAATCACTGAAGTTCAGGTCACTTCATTCATGGTCATAAATGATTATTTTTGTCGAAAAGAGTCTTTAGTCCTAGAGTCTAGGGTTTTCAGTCTTTTGGTACATGTAATAAAAGCCCGCAGGCCTTGAGGTTGGTTTCAAAAGGTTCCTATTTCACGTTTTTATTCTCAAAAACATTTGAAGACATTTCTAGTCCAAAACTCTGTTTTGGAACTAGAAATTGTCAAATTTCATTTTTGTAATAATTGTGTATTTGTTTCATCATAAGAAATTTGAAGGTAGCCTCTGATCTTTGCCAAAGCCAAATGCCAAATCCCTGCAAAAACAACCAAGTGTCATCAGTCCAAGACTCAGAAAAATAATGAAAAGCCAAAGGACAACATTGTATTAAGTGATCAAATGACAAAGTGCCAAACATTATAAAAGTGGGTTATGGAGCAAATTTAAAATCAAAACTGATTTTTATGAGATATTTTTCTACACATATAAGCCATGGAAGACAACTCATTTGCACAAATTCCCAAGGTAGAGTTCGAAATGGTGAGTTGAGGGGCGAAAACTTGTTTTTCAAAGCAGTGGATCGAAGGTGAAATTGCACGCTACGCACAGAGGAGGCGCGCTACGCACAAGACGCGCGCTATGCACTGGGCTTCACCGGCCTGTGCAAAATAGCAAGTGCGCTACGCACATGTTGCGCGCAGCGCACTAGGTGAGCGCGCTACGCGTATAATCTCAGAGCCAAAATTTTTTGCTCCTGCGTCTAGTTTAATGCCAAATCGCCTCAATCGGCTTGCAAGTAGGTTTTTCACGATTGCTCAGTGAATTTTGGACATGATTATGATGTTTTGAAAGTGGAGAAACAAGTATTTGATGAGGAGAAAAGTGTAAACCCTATGTTTATTTCCAAATTCATTTCTTAGGGTTTTGAAGCAAATGATAGTGATTGTGTGGGGGTTTGCAAATTTGTGTGGTTGATATATATGCTCATGCCTCTACTATCTGTGGTGTCCCTGCTCATTATTTACCTCATCCTCACGCCCTCTCTTTGCCATTACATCACTGCTATTATTATTATTTCCATTGTCATTTTAACACTGCTCATTATTCATGTTATAACATAGTCCCATTTTCACTTGTCCACTTCCTCCATTGACATTGTCAAACACTGCAAGAGATATTGTCATTTTGTTCCTAAAAGTTGTTTTCCCCACATTATACTCTCTTCTACTCACTTGTCAAATCCTCTTATGATCAAAGCAGTGATTGTTTTTCATGCAAACCTATTTGACAGAGCCATTACCACTGTGGCTTGCTTTCATATGATACTTTGATACATATGTGACATATTTGGGTTTTGAGCATACACTGAACTTTTGTCTTCACTACACCTATATCAGCATATATATTGCAGACATCTTGTTTTCAAAGCAATGTCAGAGACGGATTCAGTTTATGAGCAGGAGTATGACAATGATTCCACGGCAGATATTAATGTGCCACGGAGGTCTCACAAAAGTGGAAAAAGTGGTAAGCATCTCAGGCAGGAGCCTACTTCTTTGGCTCAATTGCAGGCTTTCCCGCTTGCAATGGATTGTTTTCAGCATCAGTCATGTTTCCACTACTGTGAGATGATTTCACAAACCCATCATCATCATGAGCTAGCTCGTCTATTTGTTCTACATTTACATGATGGCCGTGTAAACCTTGCCAGAGTAGATTTATTTATGTCGCCTTCTTCTTTCAACATGTGACAGATCTGCAGAGGCAAGAGGCCTATGCACGATGAGGGCCCATCAGGCAGTCGAGATACCGATTTCACATTCATCGATGTTGATGCGAGCTCTCCTAGCTCGAAACTGAAAGAGATCATCCAGGAGCAAAAGGCCGAGAATGACACGCTGAAAGAGAAATTGCAGAGGGCTCAGTGGGTGATAAACTACCTGGAGCAGCGTAACAAACAGCTAGAGGATGAGCACACACTTTTAGAGCTGCGGCGAATTTGTGAGGATCGACAATTGGCCAGGAAGAGACCTAGTGATATGACACCGGCTGATCGAGATTCTTGCCTCACGCATGTTAACATTCATCTGGAGAAATTTTTGGCAAAGGCCAATAGAAACAAAGACATGCTTCTTCACATGAAAGGTCATTATTGGGCCCGCATGCATGTCTGCAAAGCAAAAATGAAGATTCTGAAGAGGAGGTTGAGCAGAGCACTAAAATGGCGAAAGAGGCTTGATCCACTTCGGATTTTGGCCGAGGCTTCGTTGGCTGGGCATGATACATGATGGAGGGTATTCTCTCCAAATTTGAGCAAATTTGAAGAAGTTTTTGTCATTTTGAAAATTTTGGTCTCAAAACAGGTTTTTCAGCCCGACGCGTAGCGCGTCAACGCGCGTGCTTATGTTTGGGACACTTGCTGGAGGAAAAATTTGTATTTTTGGATTTTTAATGGTACATTATGCATTCTCAGAAATGGCCGAAGAATTTCACCAAGTTCTAGATGATCAAAAGGGTCAAAAACACCATGAAAATCACCTTTCTGCCACCTTTTGCACCAACAGGAAGTACTTGTGGGAGAATGAAGTTTTGGAGGGGAAAATGAGGTCCAAATTGAGAAATTCCACTTGGGTTGGATAGAAGACATCCAGGGCTTTCCAAAAAGCTATCATGAGCTTGATTTTGATGCCAGGAAGGGCCCCAAAAGTATGTTGAAAGGCGCGCGACGCATAGAGCTCAGGCGCGCGATGCATAGAGATTTTTGGCTAATTTTTCATCTTCCAGCTCAGAATTTTGGCCAATTGGACCAGTTTTGATTGTGGATGTAATTTTTGAGTTATCTTGATGTAATTTTGTGGTTGGCATGTAACTTTGATTCACTTTTACCTATTCTAGATGATTCACTCCTAAAAAAGTAAAAATCAAGTGTAAGAATCAGTTTCCTTCCTTTTAGAGGCAAGTTGTTTGGATGCCTATATTCTAGCTCCTTGTTTAGAATTAGTTGAAACTGCTCCTAGAAGGAGGAATTCGACCCCTAGAGGTGTGGGAAGGGGTTAGGATGGTCTATATGATGTAATTTCTCAATCATTTTCAGAGGTTGGATAGGTTGGACTCTTGGGAAAACTTTGGCACACTATTGTACATATTTTTCATATTTTGGCTAAGGAAAGATCAGAGGTTTTGCAGCACCTGTTGGGATTCTTGTGGATTTCAGTTCTTGATGGTGTTTTCTCTCAGTTTATTGTAAGTTCTTTCATGTTTAATGTATGTCATTCCCTTCTTATGCTTCTGAAACTAAATGAATGAGTAAATGAGGTTGAATCCATTGATTTCAGTGCTCTGCCTTTGAATTTGTTTAGTTTTACATGTTTTCGCCTGTTTGGAGAGGATCCATGTTCTCCCTTGCCCTCTTCAGCTCCTTGTCATTCTGATCCATCCATATACCCGATCAAAAGCATCAAGACTACTGCCTACCTCGCCCCAACTCGAATTCTGCAAAGATCTGGCCTTATCCCCGGACCCAAAAATTGTTTTTCCCATTTCTCCAACAAAAATCCAAAAAATCAAAATCAAACATTCCTATCTCTTTACTAGCCTAAAATCAGCATTCATTGTTCATTATAAGTCATCTCAGCCCCTCTGAAAACCTTTTGCCGAGATAGACCCGGAGAGAGCCCTCTCCTGTCCTCGTAGGGCTAGCTACGAGGCTGAGCGTGGTTTGATGTAGCCTTGAGTTTTACCTTATTTCAGCCTAAGGTAGATTTGAGCACTAACATAGTGGCGACCATACTGGGGAATAAATCTCAATGGTTTGCTTGTTGATGTGTTCATTTCATGAGTCTTAGACGGAGTCTGAAGTCACGCCAGGTAGCTTTCGAAACACTTTTTCCATGCATAAGCGGAAGTAGATAAACGTTGCTTCAGTCAATCTCTGGTTAGCTTGTGAATGCGGCACCCGATTTGCAAATTACCCCAGTATACTTATTCGTTCTAGACCTTTGGATGATTGAGTCTAGAAGTCGATAGGCTGAAAATAATCTATTGTGTCCCTTGAATTTTTCTTGAGTAGATCAATACACTGGCTTCAAAAAGGCATACCAGATCAAATCCTGATCCAAATCCGCCTCCAGTATATGAAAACCCAAACCTAATCCCAAGAATTTTCCGTCGAGAAGCTCCTATTATTCCTTTGGTCAAATCTCACTCATACCCCACTGTTTTTGAATAAATTGAAGATATTGAGTTTGACGATCAGTTTGAGTTATCATTGTTTGAAACCAAATCCGAAAGTGCCACTGGTTCCACCGTCATCAATCCTGAGTTCATCAAGTATCTAGAAGTTGAGCAAGCAAATAGATCTATCGATAATTATATTCTGAATCTTCAAAACTCCATTGTGGCAACCAACATTCCCGAATTCATTGAATCTGCTTCACAAACTCTTGGGCCATCTGAAATTGCATCCGGTTCACGAATTCCCACTGAACCTCCCTTTATCCCTACCATTCCCGTACAGCCTGAGATCTTTGATCAGCAATCAGCAGTATTTCCTCCCCCATCTCCACCGCATACACCTCGTTCATCTACTGCTCCCATTCCACCTGTTTCTCCGAGACAGTGGATTATAAATCCGCCAAGAGCCATGGCTGCGAGATTTGCACCTCTTGTTTTACCTGCAAATTTGGATCCTATGCCTGCTGATTATCAGAGTAAGATTCCAATATTTGATGGCACACCACAGGGTATATCCGCTCAGCAGCATATTGTCAGAATGACAGATTTCTTGGACCTGCATGAAATAGATGAAGAGAATGTGTCCATGAGGTTGTTCGCCCAGACTTTTGGAGGTGAGGTTCGTAAATGGTTCAGAGCTCTACAGCCCGCAAGTATCAATACATTACAAGAGCTTCAGACACAATTCTTAGATCGGTGGGAGATGAAAAAAGATCCGCTGCAGATTACTTCTGAGTATACCAGCATCAAACGTAATCCTGGTGAGTCCGTTCAGGATTATATTATCAGATTCAATACAGTGTATAATGCAATTCTAGATGACTTAAGACCGTCTAAAAATTCAGCTCTCCTTAAATTCCTGGATGGTTTCGATCCGAAGATGGCTTATTCACTACGAGACAGAGATCCGCCTACCTTAGAAGATATGCAGAAGATTGCTGTTAGTGTTGAGGCGAATCTGAATGATAAGAGAGCCCGGTTGAAAGCAGAGAAAAGAGTGACCATAAAAGAAGAAGCTTCCACATCTGCATCAGAACAGCACTTACTTCGTGAGATGGAAAAAATGTTCAAAAGAATGACGCTTGACAAGCCAGAAACGCAGATTCATAATCCCAACTACCGTGGCTAGTAGCAGCCACAGTTCAAAATTAAGCAGCGTGAACAGAGAGCACAAGAGCCAACAGCCCAGCAACAGAGTAAAACACCTCTTTTGCAGAATTTTGTGAGTCAAGATTCAGACGATGATGATGATGAGGTGGGTGAGCAAAACCACTTCTTTACTCCCGACGATCTGCCCATTTACATCACTGAGGATGAAGAATATGGAGAAAGTTCAACTGCACAGAAAGATGAGGATTTCATTTTAGCAAACAATGCAGATCTGGAGGAAGAATTAGATGAATACCAAAGAGGATATTTGAATGCTTTATCCACTTAGCAGAAGCAATACTCATTGAGAAACAGAGATGTGCCCATAAATCCAATTCAGAAAAGAAAGGAGGCTTCAGCACCAAAGATGGATTCACCTATACCACTGAAGAAAGGAAAAGAGACAATTGATCCCGCAGCTAGTAAACCATCATCAGCAGAAAGGGAAAATCAGTCAAGTATAATGAAGGATAAGGCTGAAAAGAAAGAAGTTCCGGTCAAAGAAGTTGAAAGAGTTTCAGCCTTTAGTTTAGAAAATGAAATTTCCAAATTGAAGGTATCTATTCCTTTGACAGAAATCATGAAGAACAGCAGTTATCGAGATCAAGTCTCCAAAATTCTGAATTTTGATCCAATGTTTGACACGGTAAATATAGAAGATGATCAGCCTGAATTGATATTTGGGCCTGCTTTAGATGGTGAGTCCCCTGACAGTGATGTTCCTCCCTTTTATATCAGTTTGAGGTTGCATGAATATGTTTTGCACAATGCCATGTTCGATTCTGGTGCTTCGCACAATCTTATGCCAAAGGCGATCATGGAAAAGTTGGGTTTAGATATTACAAGGAAATACCATGATTTGTATTCATTTGATTCCAGCCGCATGAGATGTATCAGACTCATCAAAGATTTGGTTGTAAGTTTAGATCAAATTCCCGCGAAGAATGTCTTGATGGACGTGGTTGTGGCAGACATTCCTCCTCGATTTGGGATGCTCCTTTCTAGATCTTGGGGGGCAAAGTTGAAAGGTACACTACAGTTAGATTTCTCCTATGCAACAATTCCAGTCTTTGGTCAAATGAGAAAGTTATATCGAGAGCAGAAGATGAAATACATGATAACAAGCAAGGAAAAACCAATCAATCATCCTGTAAATTATGTACATACCGACTTAGAGTCGTTTGTTTTGTTTGCTGATAGTTTTAATGATATAGATAGTCAATTAGTTCAGGCAGAAGATATACCAGAAATCACTGAGAATTTTAGAGAATTTCTGCAAAAAGAAAGACAAGAAAAGAAAGATACTCTTGAGCAATCAGCTAAAGACAATGGGCAGCAAACAGGAAAAACAGAGCTGACGTGATTTCAACACTTGGGGGAGGATGAAGGTGGTCTTTGGACCATGGATTTTGATGGTGCAGTGGGTAGTGATGGTGCTGGAATTGGTGTTTGGATTCGTAGTCCATTTTCCGCTCCGGATAAGGTTCCAAGCAATGTGAGAGTATGTTCCTACAAACTAGCATTTGACTGTTCTAACAATGAGGCGGAGTATGAGGCTCTGATTGCTGGCCTTAAGATTCTAAGAAAGCTGAAAGCGAAAAGAATTGCAGTCTATGGTGATTCAGAGTTGGTGATAAAGCAGGTTAAGGGTGAGTTTCAAGCCAAGCATCCTCGCATGAGGGCTTACCGTAATGCAGTTTTAGACATTTTGAAGTTATTTTCTGATCATACCTTGACGTGTGTGCCTCGCATACAAAATGGTATTGCTGATGGACTTGCTAAGGCAGCAAGAAATTTAAAAATTCCAATGAATTCCAGCAACAAGTTCGAGATACATGTGAAGCACCGCCCCACCGTTCCAGACAATCAGCAATGTTGGCAAGTTTTTCAGGATGACGAGGAGATTAGTGATTTCCTGCAAAATAAGGGTAAGTTTAAAGACACCTCCATAGATACAGAACATGATGATGGTAATGATGATATACAAATAAATCAAATGGAAGTGCTGCAACTTAAAGATAACATCATTCCTAAAGGATTGATTCCTTTATAGGAACTCTTTGATCAAGACGATGTAGCCCGCAAACCGACATTGAGGCCGACTGAAAAAGGTGTTGAAGAAGTAAATATTGGGACAGCTGAAAATCCCAAGATGGTAAATTTATCCAAGTCATTGTCACCAGAGGTAAGAGCGGAGTATGTGAGATTGTTGTCTTCATTTGCTGATGCTTTTGCGTGGGATTACTCAGATTTAAAAACGTATGACACTAATATCATTCAGCATACTATCCCTATTAAACCAAATCAGAAGCCTTTTCGTCAGAAGTTGAG
Organism: Pinus albicaulis; assembly: GCA_034641835.2. Classification (NCBI taxonomy): domain Eukaryota; kingdom Viridiplantae; phylum Streptophyta; class Pinopsida; order Pinales; family Pinaceae; genus Pinus; species Pinus albicaulis. Next base: position 30,834 of record JAXQQM020084013.1, read on the forward strand.
GAGAATCAATCCGAAGCTGCTACCATCGATTGAGAAGGAGGTAAACAGGTTGTATAAGTCAGGAATCATTGTACCTATCATATTTTCTGATTGGATATCAAATTTGGTGCCCGTGAGGAAAAAGACAGGTGAGATCCGTTTGTGTATTGATTTCAGAAATTTGAATAAGGTGTCATTGAAGGACAATTATCCGCCGCCAAAAATGGACCATATATTGCAGCGAGTAGTTGGAGCATCAAGGATGTCACTACTCGACGGCTATTCAGGATATAATCAAATTTTAGTGCATGAGGACGATCGTGACAAAACTGCGTTCACCACTCCATGGGGAACGTTTCATTATGCAAAGATGCCGTTTGGTTTGAAGAATGCAGGTGCCACTTTTCAGCGTGCAATGGACATGGCTTTCGCCAATGAGAAAGATGTATTTTTGGTTGTTTACCTTGATGATTTAACTGTGTTTTCAAATTCTGATGAGGAACATTTATATCATTTGAAAGTTGTTTTCCAGAAGTGCAGAAAATATGGCATTTCGCTAAATCCGAAAAAGAGCCTATTTGCCATGGATGAAGGCAAGCTCCTTGGCCACATCATATCGAAAGACGGCATTCGTGTTGACCCTGCACGTGTTGAAGCCATCCAGCAGATTGAACAGCCCCGGAACAAGAAAGAAATACAGTCATTTAATGGTAAAATGAATTTTCTGCGTCGTTTCATTCCAAATCTTGCTGAGCATCTTAGAGAAATCACGAACATGCTGAAAAAGGACAGTCAGGTAAAGTGGACAGAAGAGGCGGTGAAATCATTCAATTTGGTAAAATTAGCTCTTTCTTCAGCCCCTATTTTAATCAGCCCGGACTACACACAGGACTTCATTTTGTTTTCGTTTTCTTCTGAGCACACTTTGGCAGCTGTTTTAATGCAGAAAAGGGATGGAGTTGAGAAGCCTATTGCTTTTTTCAGTCGGATTATAAGGGACAGAGCGTTGAAATACAACATTATTGAGAAACAAGCACTTGCTCTTGTAAAGGCCTTGAAAGATTTCCGTGTGTATATACTGCATTCCCACATTATAGCCTATGTTCCTAACGCAGCAGTTAAAGATGTTTTGGTACAGGCAGATCCAGAAGGAAGACGGGGTAAGTGGATCACTGCGTTGTTAGAATATGATGTGGAGATTAAACCGACCAAGCTGATCAAAGGACAAGGACTAGCCAAGCTCATGGCTGAAACAAATCTGCATGCTCTAGATATAAATTTGATCGCTGCCATGTCCGATGAAGATGAGGAGAGTACATCATTTCAGGTATCTGATATTTTTGTTTCTTCCCCTTGGTATGCTGACATTTTATACGTACTTCAGAATTTGTCTCCACCACCCGAGATGCCTAGAAATAAGAGTAGAACCTTGAAGTTGAGGGCTGCAAAGTTTTGCATATTGAATTCTGCATTATATTGGAAAGACCCTGGTGGAATGTTATTGAATTGTTTGGTAGAGGAGGAAGCCAAAAGAGTTTTGGAGGACTTTCATAGAGGAGACTACGGGGGCCATCTGTTTTGGAAAACCACAGCGAATAAGATTCTAAGGGCAGGTTACTATTGGCCTTCTTTGTTTTCTGATGTATATAAGGCTGTTAAGAATTGTCACGAATGCCAAATTTTTGGAGGGAAACAGAAACTATAGCCTTTGCCTCTCAAACCAATTGAAGTTAGTGCACCATTCCAGCAGTGGGGATTGGATTTCAACGAGGAAATCCACCCAGCATCTTCCGGACAGCATAGATGGATATTGATAGCTACGGATTACTTCACTAAGTGGATCGAGGCCATTCCTACTCGACAAGCCACGGATGCGGTAATTATCTCTTTTCTTGAAAATAATATTCTGTCACGTTTTGGGTGTCCTAGTAAGATAATCACAGATAATGCAGCGGCCTTCAAGTCAAAGAGGATGGTTGAATTTTGCTATAAGTACAACATCATCTTGGGACATTCGACTGCCTACCATCCGCAAGGAAATGGCTTGGCGGAATCTTCAAATAAGTCTTTGGTAAATATCATTAAGAAATTGCTGGAAATCAATAAAAAGGGCTGGCACAAGAAATTAGTGAATGCACTTTGGGCTGATAGCGTAAGTCAGAAAAAGTCTATTGGCATGTCTCCTTTCGAGTTGGTGTATGGGGTAGACACAGTTTTTCCCACTTCTCTTGTTGTCTCGGTAGTCAAATTGCTTCAGGAAGCAGGTAGTGAGGAAGATCCCATGCAGCGAAGGATAAATCAGATGATTCATTTACAACAGACACGGGAGTAGGTCTTTCAAAATACATTCAAGATGCAGGAGCGCATTAGGAAGATTTATGATAGGAAATCAAAAGCAGATAAGTTTCAGTTGGATGAGGTGGTTTTGAAGTGGGATGCTCGAAATGAAGATAAGGGAAAGCATGACAAATTTGAAAACCTATGGAAGGGTCCTTTTAAGATTACAGCGTATCGTGGTCAAAACGCCTTTCTTCTCAAGGAAATGAACGGGGATGATTGTCCGAGAGGGCCGATCAATGGTCGGCTACTCAAGCGATACCACTTCTGAGTATTTTCTGCTGATTTCATCATCATTGTATATATCGTTCTACCTTTGTTTCATCGCAAGTGTGTACTAATCTCTTTTCTTCAGTCTGGGGCCTGAAGCGAAGGCTATAATTCTGGAGAAGGAGGTTAGTTGGTTTGAAGTTTGTCAAGTCAGTTTTATCAGTCTTTTCAGTTTTAAATTCGAGTCAGTTTTGCTTAGTTTTCAGTCAAATTTTTCAGTCAATAAATGTGTCCAAGGTTTTGTGTTATCTGTTGAAATAATGACTCCATCACCCAATGGATGAAGGCACTGTCTAACTCCTCCAGAGATCTGTCGTTCTTGGCATCTCCTTGGAGCCACCATCCCCATTGGAGCCAATGTTAGAGTCGGTCCTTACAGCCCTCCGTCAGAGATCATTTCGCTTTTTGCATATCATTTTTAGGTGTCTCGCTCGTTTCACTTCGTTGCATTTCGCTAGGGGCATGCCATTGACTGACGAGGGGGTCTGGTTGTCTTGTGTTTCCTCATGCTTGTACCTGCAGGGCTAATTAAGATTCCTCAAAAATCACTGAAGTTCAGGTCACTTCATTCTTGGTCATAAATGGTTATTATTGTCAAAAAGAAGTCTTTAGTCCTAGAGTCTAGGGTTTCCAGTCTTTTGGTACATGTAATAAAAGCCCACAGGCCTTGAGGTCAGTTTCAAAAGGTTCCCATTTCATATTTATATTCTCAAAAAACATTTGAAGACATTTCTAGTCCAAAACTCTGTTTTGGAACTAGAAATTGTCAAATTTTCATTTTTGTAATAATTGTGTATTTGTTTCATCATAAGAAATTTGAAAGCAGCCTCTGATCTTTGCCAAAGGCAAATGCCAAATCCCTGCAAAAACAACCAAGTGTCATCAGTTCAAGACTCAGAAAATAATGAAAAACCAAAGGACAACATTGTATTAAATGATCAAATGACAAAGTGCCAAACATTATAAAAGTGGGTTATGGAGCAAATTTAAAATCAAATTGATTTTTTATGAGATATTTTTCAACCTATATAAACCATGGAGATGAAGTCATTGGCAAATTCCCAAGGCAAAGTTTGAATTGGTGAATGGAAAAGCAACCCCTGCTTCAAGTCATGGAAGTCGTAGGTGGAAGTGCGTACACAAGACACAGAGGCGCACGTACGCACTGGCATCGTGCCTTATGTACTACACGCGACGCACCTGGTGGGCGCGCGACGTTATAGGCGCCTTGGTACGAAAATTTTTTCTCCTTTCTACCCGTATTCATGCCAAATTGCCTCCATTTGCTTGCAAGCAGGTTCTTTCACGCCACTCGCAAATTATGGACATGATTATGGTCTTTTAGCATGGGAAAACATGTTTGGTAGTGGTGAAATATAAACCCCATGTTCATTGCTAACCATCGTCAGGGTTTTGAAACAAATGTTAAACAGATATTGTGTTCCAATTTGTGCTTACTGATATATGCCCCAGTGGCTATCTATTGTCGTTGGTGTCTTTGCCTCCATTTCTTTGCCATTATATCATCATTGTCATTTGTTATCAGCGAATAATATTTTCATACTGTTTTCGCATTAACTATGTTATGTATACAGTCCTGCCTCTTTCACTTGTCCATCCTCCATTGGACATTATGGGTCAAACAATGCTGTGGCTATTGTCATTTTGTTCCAATAGTTATTTCCCCCACATTATACTCTTTCACTCACTTGTCAAATCTCATAATCAAAGTGTTGACCTGTTTTTCATGTAAACTCATTTGACAAGAATCATTTATCATTGTGGTTTTCCCTTTGCAGAGTTTGACACATGTGACATATTTTGAAGTAGAAAGCTAATAAGCACCTAACTCTTTGTCGCCACTATACCTGCACGCACATATTTTGCAAACATCTGATTTCTGTCATGCTTAGACGGATTCAGCTTTATGAGAAGGGTGTGATGTTGATTCCACAAGAGATTAATGGCCATTGAGAACCTGTTAAAAGTGAAAAAGTGGTAGGTATTGTGGAGAGCTTCTGCTTTTTGCCCACCAGTGCTTGCTCGCTGCAATGATTGTTTTCGTGATTGCATTGCAGCCAATAATGGTGGAGACATTTCACAAACGGTATCACTGCGAGTTTTTGTGTTTGTCGGTTTGCTCTCATATTTACATGATGGCCGGTAAATTCTTGCCGGAGTAGATTTATTTCGTCAGCTTCTAGACTATTGCCGTGCTACCGGATAACAATATAGGAGAATGGAACAAATATGCAGCTAGAGAAATTCAATTATGAGCCAATATCAAAATCAAGTTTATGAGGCGCCTTGTTGCAGAGCCGGTCGTATTTTCAGCGATGAGGTTTTCAACGGTCAAGGAAGTTTGCATTGGTTTGGAGAGCTGCAACATGCAGTAACACGCTGGCGCGTATTCATGTCTGCTGACATTTTGCAGAGGTAATGGAGGACATATTCCAGGCTTCGTATCGGTGAACATGTAGAGACATACGGTGTTGGTGACCTTGATGAAGAAGAGAAGAAGATAAGGTCATTACGGTGAAGTGTTGGTTTAAAAACGTGGAAAGCGTTCACGACAACGGGAAATGAACAAATACCCGTATTTTCTGAGAATCGAACGGGTACAGCATTCTGAGACTCCCACTCCCAGGCCTTCGTAGATCCTTCGTAGCTGTGTAGATTTGGACTTCGTAGATTTGAGGATCCTTCATGCTATTTCCATTCAAGTAGATTTGGACCTCTGTGATCCTATTCTGCGATTTCATGCCTTCTGCGATTTCCTTGATTTGATTTGATTTTGGACTTTGGACTCTTTGGAGGGTGGAGGGCCTTGTAGTACTTTGTAGTACTTTGGACTTTGGACTTTGCACTTTGGGATTTTGGACTCCTGACCTCCTGACCTCCTGACCTCCTGACCTCCTGGGATTTTCCATCTTATCAACGAAGGTATATTGCATAAGATGGGATTGATATTATTTTCGGACTTCGTACAGACACATCTTTTAGAGAAAGGCAGATGATGAGCACCCCACACCCTCTCACAGTTAAGCGAAACCACAATAGCATCTTCAATGTTATAACAAAGGGAAAGAGACACTGTTGTTTACCTTCGTATAAAAACTTGAAGAGTCGAGAGAATCTCAAAGCCGTCGCAGGTGCAAGATTTTCATACTTCATTCATTGAGAAGACCCGTTAGCAAGGATATTCTTGAAGAGAAATTAGATTTGAACACTGAAGAGGTTGGATCTAGAAACCCAGCGACCAGAGGTGTTTCCAGAGCTCAACTCAAGCCCCATGCCCGATCATTGGAGTTCACATCCTTCTGGCTCGCATTAACCACATGCAAGGGCTACATTTTTTATTGCTAAACTTTGTGTGAGACAGGAGTTACCTCTTTATCTATAAACCTAAAACCTAAATCCTCTTTATAAACGAATTTAGAGAACAATCCCTTCACTATAGTCAAAGGTGTATCCACCTTCCGAGTCCGATCAAGTCCTTTTTAAATGTTGTGCTAGAGAATAATCTCAATCGCAACCAATTTCCCTATTCGACATCGTCTGGCGTCTCTCCTATGGCAAAGGAGAGGGTAGGGAGGCACCTAAGAATCATTTTTTTCGGCACTCCTAAGCAAATCTAAGCTGTGTGATGGGCTTCCGTAGCATCCTTCGGTAGAGGCCATTCGAGTTGTTCAAACAGAGATGTCGCTCTAAATCTCTGCAATTTACATTGAAACTGACATTTAATCGGCTACTTCATTTAACCGAAAATATTGAGCATCTTATACATGAAATTTTTCTCTCCACCAACTTTTCATAACTTCATAAATTTTAAACAAAATTTGATCTTATTTTTTTCGTTTAGTAAAATATTTTACAAGGCTTTACAAAAGTTTTATAATTTATTGAAAGTTGTAGAATTTAAACGATAAAGTAAGTTTAAGATCTATTTTTATAGTCTAATTTTTTAAAGAAGGTGTTTTTCTCACGGTCGAACACCTGCCTATCTGCATAAGCTGGCATGATCTCATCACGTTCGATATTTATATATGGAATGTGGAGATGATAAAGTTATTAGTGGCAGGCTCTTTTACCATCCACACTGAGTTGATGGTGATATTTTTCAACCTCACTAAAATATTAAATGACGGTAAATGAACGCCACTATATATATGTGCACACAACATGACCTCAGGAAAGGTCCATCATCATAAATAGATGTCATTATATGAATGTACACTACTTATCCATTATTATAATCATTATTCATGATCGACTAATGCCACCAAAAAATTATACCTTTACCGTATTCCACATTTGGTGATTACCACTTTTTCGGCAATGGAGGTTAAGTTCATCACCAGTTTCTACATGAAATGTAGACAACAATATCCACTATAACCATTATTTGTGATGAACAGTTGAAACGTGTCACCACAACAACTATACTTTTATAGCGATAATTTTCAGGTTGTTCAATTTTTGGTGAAGGATGTTTCTTTAATCGGCTACCACGAGTTGGCGTAAGTATTTTTTCACCCTCACCAATGTCCTTTTCAGTGTAATTTAAGATCAAAAATTGTGGTATTGTTGTAATATGTTCAATTATCGCTATTGAATCAAGAAGTATTTGTTGTAAAAGACAAATCAATGTGTTACATCAGAAATTGCGCTATGAATATGGGAAAGCTGTTGGTGTAAACAACAAATTCTCAAAACATATCGTTCATTTTATTTTTATATTATAATGATCAATGATGTTTTGAGTTTTATGATTGGGATATGTCACTAGTGTTCCCTCAAAATCGTAAGTTTGTGTTTGAATTCAATTTGTATTTTCCAACTAAGAATAATATAGAAACTAACCAAAAGTTATATTCAAAACAAACTCATGTGATTACTAGTAGCATTGCTTCATTTTCGATGTTGTAACGGTTTTCAAATCGCATTTAATATATTGTACCAAAGGTGAGGAATGGTATCGAAGCGAATTATCTTTTAAAATTTATCCATTATATTGTAGTGATCCACAAATACAGAAAACATTAATACATGATATACTAGTTATGCATTCTTCTGCTGTGACAATGGGGTCCAATAGTAGTTCTTATCCTGAAGAAATGCTCATCATACTTGGGCATTCTCGACATCATAGACCTCAGCTCCGGGCTTATTCACTTAGTGTTCTGTTATCTTGGGTTATATACATATACATAGGATATCCTATTATTGTATACTTTCATTTATTTCTATTTATTCTATACTTAGCTTTTACATTTTCTAGGATTTTTTGTTTGCACCCCAATACTGTATACAATCGTTAACCTGATATTTTTAGCACAGTAATTTAGTTATCACACTATGCTGCATCTTTCCATGAATGTTGAATACTAATTTTACTAAGGTGTTAGTTGTAAAGGAAGTTTTATTTTCTTTTTTGTTTATACAGGTCATTTTATTCATGTTTTATTATTGCCCAAACGAAGAAAATTAGTTCAAGTTTTTTTCAGTGGGGGGAATGGCATTAAATACGAAGTGATGTTAGTATACATTGTAAAATCAATAGTTTGTTTGATATAATCCGGTGTTCAACATATTTAAGTGTCTTATACTTACCCAATGTCTTTAAAAGAACCTAATATTGATGGTAAGAAGAAGTGAAATTGTGAAAGATAGAAAATAACATCATGGAACAAAATGAAATTAAAGAGAGAGAGAAGAGAATCGGGTCTAGTGGCACTGTAGAACAATATCTCATAAGAGACATACATAGAGATTGATACGAGTTTCGCAGATGGTGAATTCACCCTAAAATCTTCGAAAACATAACGATAATGTTTTTAATGATGAAAAAATATTTCATGTGTAAAATGAATGTTCTCAACATTATGTTGGAAACCTACATTGTAATATATATTTTAAAAGCAATATAATTATGCAATGGAAAGTATTTACAATTACTAATATTATTTATTATTGTAGTTAACATGTTTAACTTTATTGCCGTATTAGATGTATACGTATATTGTTCAACAAATTTTTTAATTTAGTTCCAAAATCAATACACATAATTTAATTGATGAGCTGAAGGAACAAATATAAAATCAATATAAAACTATCAAATTAGTAATTTTATGTTTACTAATCAACACAAACAAATTGAATATACCATTTGTTAGTTGCTTATAGTAATTATTAAAGTCGGAAATTAAATGAAATGAATATAAACTACTCAAGTATCACGATAATGAAGATGAAACTACCAAAAAATATAATGATCATTTACAATGACCTTAATATTTTACGCAAATCAAGACTAAATTTCGTATATATAATGCCATTATTAGTAGTTAATTTAAAATATCTTATAACATTTACCTGAAAATTTAGTCATATTTATTTGGTCATTAATCGTTTCAAACAATGTCTAAAATTTTCACATATATGACTAGTAGGTAATTTATAGTATCTGGTAACACTAAAAAAATTATTTCAATATTTATTTTGATCATTAATTGGTTTCCAACGATGACTAAAATTCTTTACATATGACTATAAGTAGCCAACTTATAGTATTTTATAACAACCAACATTTTGTCATATTATTTGGTCATTAATTGATTTTCTAGGTGACTATTTAGTAATATTTTGCTTTATATTTGCGGTAATGATTTGCTTAAACACAAATTAATGACCAAATTATGGACCAAATATACTATTGCTACAGCAATTTTACAACTAATTAATAAATCTGGCTAAAACCACTAAAAGCTGGTATTTATTAGAAGATACGTAAATCAGCTACCAGGTTGGTCACTCTAATTTAAAAATAACCGTTTATATGCAAATTTTTATTATTTTTTTAGTAACTAATTAGCCATTTTTTACTAGTAATGTAATTTTTAGCAATATTTCCATGAGATAATGGTAAAAATTTTCAAATATTTTAGTTCCTAGCAAACTCATTTGCCTCTAACACACTCCAGGTTTCTAGCCAAGATTTTATAACTTTCTATAATGTTTAACAGAATTTTAAATTTATGGGATAAATTACACTTCTCAGGGCAAGTGTTAGCCTATAACAACAGAAAGACTATACTACCATTCTAACTCCATGTAACATGCCAGGAGAGATTGGAGACTTACTTGTTTTTAGTCAAGCCAAATGGTTCTTTTCATCGCTTCACCACACTAAAATTCAAGCGGTTTTATTGCATAAATGCTCGTTAAGAACAATACTAAAAATAAAGGATGCAATAACATAGATATATATTCAAGCGAAGAAGCAAATCGCTAATCATAACCATCTACCAACTAAGATCTCTAACATGGAAAACCAAAGTAAAGACAGAGCATAGGAAAACAAGAAGTACTTCTACATGATGATAGAAGGAGAGGTTACAACCTAGTGATTGATTTTAAGGACCCTTCCAAAGTAGTTCCCAAGTTCATCACATAAATCTCTCTATACAACAACTCCACAAATCAAACTCTCACTGCACCTCCAAAGATTTTCTTCACTCAAATTCTTCCTCTCAAACACTTAGATATGTGTCTAACTCTGAGGTGGAACGGTAGTTGTTTTTGCAATCAATATCATTATAGAAATAGGCAAGACATGTTTTGTACTGGCAAGATGCGCCAAATGGACACTGATCCCAAGTCGACATGAACCCTTCTAAGACACTCAAGTGAGATTCTAGACAGCCGAGAATTTGTTCGTTGTGACCAATGCACCTTTCGAATGTCAGGAAGTGCTCTCCAAGAGCAGCCTTGAAATGAAGCATCGCATATGAAACGGAACAGGCCCTCAGAGCCCCGCATCGCGAGCTCTCATATGTTAAACAATAAGCTTCAAACCATGGAAACCTCGTCAGATGAAAGTCTTATTTGATTTATGTTGTTTCTTGTCTTATGAATATAGAAACCAAGATGATAGGGAATGATAATTGACTGCCAGTCTGGAGACATGCATGGTTAACCAAAGTCATTGGAGAAGCGAAAGCTCAAATTGACCTATAACAATTTCTACATGAGATCCAAATAATAAATATTCGATTGAGATGTTTACACCTAGATGAGTCTTAAAACGGAATGGTCACCGCATCAACACACAACACATTACATCATGATATCCTCTATTGATCATAATTGGTTTGTGTAGGCATCTTACAGCCAAGACACAAAATAATCTAATAACATGGCATCCAAAGTCGCCTACATTGGAATGTCAGCTTTTCAGATGCGGTACACGCCCATGAAAGATAGCTTTCCATGTTTGGATGAAAATATTTATGTAAGGTCACCAGATATATGATGTGTACAACAATCCTGAAATTGCAGCCCGTATGGCTAAAACCAGATTCAGGTTCTTTATCTCATTCACTCAGATCATTCGAGTACAAGTTCATACGCGATGGAGTATGATTGTCGTCGAACATGGAAAGACATCGTTGATTACCGTAAATAATGTGAGTCATTAACAAATGCTAGAGAACCGCGCTCTTAATAATGTCAATGGCCTCTGGCAAATCAGAATACATTTTCGTATGTCAATAAATGATTTGATGTCGTATCGTCAAACAAAATCTTTTCAGCCAAAGTTCAGTTTATGGATCTTCATTATGTTGTAACAAGCCTCACAGCATCGAACATGATTTTTCATGAACTTCCTGATATTGACGGTCGTGATATGAAGTCACCTTATTGGTAAAACTAGAGTTATCGAGCTTCGGAGATATATATGACTTGATATAGAAATTTTCGCGGATGCATGTCTTGAAAATGGCTATTATGAGTATCATATGAATAGTTTTTACTAACGATGATTTCTCAAGACATATCGCTACAACGGATGAACAGTAGCATCAATTTCAAATCAAATTGAAGGTATGATGAACCAGGTGTGAATGAAACGTCAAGATGATTATCTACCTGAAACAAACAAGAACATGGAGTGAAAGAAGTGTCATGTTCAAGAGCACTATTATCAAAAAGAAACTTTACTGCTTCAAATTTTCTCATTTTTTTCAACTAATACCTCTTTATTTTTTAACAATCTGAGGTAGAGGATAACATTTTTCGATTCATAACTAACCCTTCGGGTGAATAAAGTTGTAATGTTCCGCAACTTCACTCAAGTCAAATGAACATATTAGCAAGAAATTAGGCCCAAGAATAAACGGTGAAAGTTTTACAGTTGTATGAGGAACAGGTAAATACTCCAATTTTGAAAGGGGAGCATTCTTTCAAGCCTAATAAAACACCTAATATGCAGAACAGAACAAAAATGAAGTCATTATTCAAGTCAAAGGATCAGCATTAGTAGAGGAGAATCAAAGGATGAATACCCAATTTTGAGGAGACAGACTTGAAGAAGTAACCAAGTGAGTAGGGGACAAGTGAAGGGCAAAATAATTTCATATGTTAAGGAAGAGGATGGAATAATTATTCATCATGTTGTATTTTGTTATTCTTCACCAAGAATCGTTTGATGCTTTGCTGTTGGTAAAGTCACAGTTGTTTAAGTTAGGTTAATCAGGGTGTTCTTGTTTTTTAACCTAATTCTTCATTTTAGTGGTTTAACTGGGAGAGAGTTTTGCATTCATAATTTTGTTAATACTTGTGGTTTTTAGGCTGGAGTTTGCCATTTTACATCATTAAACTTTGCCAAAGATTGGTGTTGTTGGGTGCAATAGCTGTATGATTCTGAATCCTGATTTTCGAGACAATTTTCCTCATTGAGGAAGGTTTCCTTCACTCGAGATCTGTCAGAGACCAGAGATTATTTTAAAGATCTTTGCATTGACCACATTTTTCAGCATTCTGTCGTTATTTTTCTTCTAGGGAGTGCATTATTTTGGAGGTATGATCATTGCATGGTTTGTATTCGAACACAGCGGTTTTCGAGATCGATAGTCTATCCATGGAGAAGCCTTCAAGGTTTCACATCAGATCAGAGGAAGTATTTCTCCAGCCTTCTGCCCCGTGCTTCTGTTGTTTCGTTGATTATTCGAAAAGAATTTTTCCAAGATCACATTTCAGACAGTAGAGACGTGATGAAACCTCACGGCTTTCGTATTTCAGATGAGGAGACTAGATTCGTACTTCGTAATTATATTCATATTAAATATATGAGTAGATATATTTTTCTCCCATATTTTTATGTTAAAAAATCCCTATACCCATGCACCATTGATAAAGAATGTAGAATGCAAACAAAGCCTTAGTCATTTTCACCATACTTAGGTGAGATCTATTTAACCTTAATACTTTTCGCTCTATTTCTGATAATCTCTCAGTATTTAGATGCTACATGGATGCTGTGTGCGGGAACCTGGGCGGATAATTTCACCGTTTAATGTATATGTTACTTGAAAATGTGTTTTTCATGTATGATTTATGAGAAATCCCGAGGAAGAACATTGTTGTCTGGTATTAGAAAGTACTATCTCTCGCTCCCACGACAAGATCCATCTATCACAAGAACGAGAGATGGAAAATATAAAGTCGAAGAACAGAGAAGAAAGGAAGACAAGATTACGTTCATTTTCCAAAATCTAAGAAGAGCTTTCTCAAGGAGAGCTTCAAGAAAATGGAGATTGGTATTATAAACATCCAAGAGGTCAATCTGAGCTCGAATACAGATTCTCATATGGTAGGAGGTAGTTGCACCGGCTTACGGTCAGCCGTAGTCAAATGCCCGTAGCATTCCGAGATGGATGGGAGCAGAATGCCTAAGAGAAGACTCTTAGGTGATTTGTTTCACGAGGGTGAACCCAATTGAGAGGTTTAGAGATCATACTCGATTTCAAGAGTTTTTCAAGATCCAAATAGATATGAGCCAAGAGGGCAAGATGCAGATATATTTCTTCTATCTACTTTTAATGGATCACTCATGCTTAGTTGGAGCTTGGTGAAGGAACTAAAACCCTATTTGAAGTTGCACCATATTTTCTAGAGATAAAGCTATCGTAGTCATAGCAGTCGATTTCAAAGTGTAAGGCTCATGATGGTGGATTTTTGACCCTTATTCCTAACACCTAATACTTTCTCTTTGCAAGATTCATAAAATCGATGGAGAGGTTTGGTGAAAAATTCCAAGACACATGAGCAAGGAAACTCGAGAAAACAAAACCCTGCATGATGGAGGGAACCCTATTTCCTAAAACCTTGTATTATTTGATGTCTTTCATTGCTACTCGTAAGCAAAACCTCCAGTTCATATTATTGAACAAGAGGGAATGTAGTCACCTTTTCACAAAGGGATCCAATTGTTGAGATGTTGTTCTGACACATCGATGAAGAGGAAAAAATGTCACATCTAGAGCACATCTAGTGCCTCATGAGAAGGAGGGACACATGGTCCAGCATGAGGATTTCAAAGCTGCAATAAGTTCCAGAATCTCACATGGAGTGTCCATGGCTGTACCATGAGTAGCATGATTATAAAGATTGCACGTGTAGAAGGAGGAGGGCGATAAAGAGCAAAGACTAGCCTGATGAGAGGTACACCCTTTCTATTTTAGAGACAAGGAAAAGAAGAGGCAGACTATAACAGGCTATGAAAGGCTGTTGTTTCCAAACTACATGAGCGCCTACTTCTGAGCACGATGTCCACCATGGAAGCATCTGCACCATGACACAGCATGAATTCTTTGGGCTTTTGAGGAGAGATATTCGCTCCTGTTCACCACTGATTTGGGGGAGGAAGAAAGTTTCCTGAGGGGAATTGGTGCAGCGGGGATGTCAAAGTAGTAGGGCAAGAACATGAGGAGAGATTTACATTCCATCACCAGCTGTTGTGTTCTAGATACTTGATCCTTATTGGAGATCTTGTTCTTTGGGGAGACCAAGGACCTCAAAGGTATTGATTCTTTGGAGGAACTGCACGGAGATGATACACATGGTGGATGATGTGGTCACATATTCCCCATGGTAGTTTTCTCACTAGATTTTCTAGTCTCTGGAAGGATAGTTGCTACGTGCTGACATGAGGACTTCTCTTCTATGCAATTCGACGATATTTCCAGCTTGATGGAGGAGTTCACTTGGGAGGGAACTAGCATGGCATATGCACGCATATGGAGAGATGCATAGCTCCTGATGGTGAGCAGAGAGATGTCACAGCCACCTTCCTACCTGGTCAGAGTGAGTATAATTTGGGCTGAGCCATTTTGTTTTGGTATCCTAAGCACATACGGAGGAGGTATCAGTTTCATGTTTTGTATTTGAGCTTGAGCCCACATTATTTCCGAGCAAGATGATATGACAAGATAGGAAACATTTTTTCTTTCTTTCATACGATATGATGATGTACTTGCAGCTACTTGTAGCATTGAGGTTAGCTATCCTTTTGATGAGTTGTGGGGGGAATCCATATGTCTCTTGGTGGTTCAATGACACCATATTGTGATTTCCATGTTTTCATCTTATGAGATGACCAGGAAGCAAATAAGTGGCTGTGTGCACTTCGTTATTTATTATTTTAGCGTGTGCTATTACGGGCCTACTACTGTCTCATGAGGGGGACCAAGATTCACCTCCAGCCTGTCATTTGAAACTTGTTTTTATTGTATTCTGTTCCCACATTATTGATGTGTTTTTGTTCAAAGGAAAGCCTGATGGAGAGGAGAGGAACTAACTGGATGGCATGCCAGTCATATGACAGAGCCAACAGAAGACTCGTTGGTATGGGGCATCACACAAGTTGACTTTTCACACCTACCTTCACAGTTTTGTATGAGGATAGATTATAAAAACAAATTTTTTTGTTGCCATGGTTTATTTGGGAGAGTATGGGAAAAATTATTCCCATACTTTTCATGAAATTCTTGAAGAAGAAAGTGTTACTCATGGTGTGCAAGGAGGCTACCTCTTGTCAAGGTCATGAGAGACTTATGTTTCAAGATGCATCTTCTCACATAGAAGTATGATGATGGTGGATGACTTGGCATGTGGAATTTTAAAGCAAGAGGTTGCGGGAGACCCCACACAGGCTTGCGCACCTGGCCAAGGGAGTGTTCTTATTGATGGAGTGTTCCAAAGAGCATTGTATCCATTCTTCGCATTGTGATGGAATCCCCATGGGGGAGCTTATATTGTGACCTCACTTTTAGCTCTACTCACTATGTACATAGGTAATGCATTACATTATTGATTACTCCATTGAATATTTTTTACTTTTCCATGTTTGAACAATGCATTTTCCAAAGAGCAAGGGTATTTTTATTTTATGGAATACCAGCCACACAGATGATAAGAGTCTATATATACATTAATTTGGGAAAGTGTATTGTTATTTTATCCATGAACATATGATAGATATTGATGCTTACTTTCCCATGTTGGGAGAAAAAACACATCTTGTAACTGTTGAAAGATCACTTGATTTTGCTATTATCTTTAACATAGTTGTGAGAACTCTGTACGATTCACTCTAGAGACCATATGTATCGTCCAAAATTTCACATAACCTTCAGCCATTTTCTGATTTGTAGTGCTATGTGGTGATGATGTGTCATTCATCTTGAATGGAATGGTTTTGAAGGACATGATTCAGTGATTTTGAAGGAAGAGTCCTTTTAGTTCATCCTTTCAAAGTACTGTGAGGAAACAATGTTCCACCTCAAGATCAACATGCTTTCTACACTTTTCATAATTGGAGAGGATATGAGTGGTGGCAGTTCTCTTTCCTATCATGTACATTCATTCAACCCATTCTGGCTTTAGGAGGAACAAGGTTGGAGGAGACTTTCATGAGGCCACCATGTTGAGGGTGACCACTTCATTTGGACATTGTATGGATGAGGGAGGCACTCATTCACTACAGTGTCGATCATCACCCTACTTTGTTAGGAGGCCAAGAGACAGTTAAACAGCCCATTCACACTTTCCACCTTTTTGATTGATGCAAACACTTTGGTTTTTTCACACCTTGGGAGAAGGAAAATAGAGTTTATTGTACCTATTTGCGTATTCTCTTGATGCAATGATGGAAGCAACATGGAGGCTGCTGAGAAGAGGGGAGAAATTTTAATTATTATACTTAGTGATGTACAGAAAATATTTTGAGGAGAACGTGATGTTCCAAAATTTTAGCCTCCAAGCTAAATGGAATATTAGAGTTAGCAACAACGATAGGGCCGGAATAAATGGTAGAAAAGCTCATAAATTTCCTAAGAGAATTAAATACTACAATTGTGAAAGAAACTCTTTTCAAGCTCTATAAAACACTCCACATATGAAAAGGTTAATATATTTCTTTTGGCCTCGTTTCTCAACATCAGCTTTTTCAGTGGAGGAGGAATCCAAGGAGAACAACACAATTTTGAGGAGATGTAACTTGGGTTAGCGAAACGCAAGTGATTGGGGCCATGGATAGCAAATCAATTTCTTACATAAAGAAGAGACAAAGCATTATTCATCATTTTTCGTAAGATTATTATTCTTTTCTCGCCAAGACTAAGTTGCTGCTTACCACAGCAAAGATGTAGTGTTGTTTAGCACTGGTGTTCCCGTGGAATCCCACCCTTCTTTGAGAGCCTGTCAGAGAGTTTAATCATCATTCTGAAGGCTTGTGATGAACAAGCTCAGCTACTCACATCACACATCTTTTGCCTGAGACTTCCAGGGCAGTTGTCGTCAGCAAGAACAGTGATTGAACTCGACCGAGCTAGTTTCTTATCGATAGTGTTTCTTTCATTGAGATCCGTCTTTGGAGAGCTGCTTAGCCGGCGTTTAAGATCTTTGGCATCATACCACATTTTCACACCTCCCCATAATCAAGCTCGCTAGGGGAGTGCGTTATTTGGAGGCAAAGACCGCCCATGTTTGGTGTCTGGCGGTGTTAAGTCAGGATTAGAAAGTTCATCTCATGGGAGGAAGAAATTAGGTTTTACATCAGACTTGGGATATCTTTCCAGCCTTCAGTGATCTTTTTATTCGTTAAGCTAAACATTATTGTAGCAATTTTCTCAAGATCACATTTGTAGTGTAGAGATATTTTACAAGAAACTCCTTATCTCTGTTTCAGATGCATGATATATCAGCCCTGACGCATTATTCATTAAATATACAGGATATATTTTTCTCTCAATAGTTTTCATGTTAAAACTCCTTCTATCAGGCATTCCATTAGATGCAAAGAAATCGCCGTAAAATGTAGCCAGTTTTTATATTTCTAACTACTTCATGGAGATCCGTTTAACTCCAATTTTAAGCTCGGCTTTCTTTCAATATCCTCTTAGTTTGATGTTTACGGATGTAACCACAAGATCCATGGATTATTTCAACGTTTTTATTACATATGTTGTTTTGAATGTGTTTTTCACGTAGTGCTTTATGACAACCTTGGGCAAGCGAACATTTAAAAAAGCATCATTTAATAATTTAAATGTTGTGACAACGATGAAATTAAAGTTGTGATTCTTTGCCATGATTGACAAGCTCGTTCTTCATTTTATGTTTTAACGAGCTTGGCTAAACAGATAGCTTCCAATTTTTTTTCAGCTTGTAGGAGTCCGAAAAAAAAGAGGATTAAAATATAATCGAAAATTTATTTTTCGTGAAATGCTGTCTTCGCATCCGAAACACAAACAATATTTAAAGCACATCTCTTAGTCACATAACAACGACATTTCTTCGTAAACATCCATCTCACCAGAAAAGGGTTAAACTTTATACTGTTAGATATCAACTATTTACTTTAACTAGCCCTTAAAGACATGCCGAAATATTTTCAACCATTTATGTCCGAAAAGGAACAAAAGAAGACTCCAATATAAGTTGTTTTTTGGTTCTCAATCGTTATGGAAGTTCCCAACAGAGACAAGTGCCCCCTCAAACTTTTTTTTCGTTTTTAATTAAAGTTCGGGTACCATGAGGAAAAGAAGTTTTGTGGTCAAACCTTCTTTGAAACAAACTTGCGCTGACTAAACCCGCCTTTTCAGCTATATTTTCCGTCGTAATAAAATATTTAAATCTGATTAAAAATACCTGCTTATGATGTTAATTATAAATCATAGTCACAGTTAAATAAATTTAACGGTGTAAGTAATTAAATGACTACATAAAGCAAATGCACTATTCATTTTTACCTCTGCCTGTAGTTACCATTTATATTTTAGAGCTCTAACTCAATTTTTCCCCTAAACTAGTCACTTTCTCAATTTGTATTGGCTTCGTGACGGGGGGGGGGGATTGCTCACCATTTCGATCCGTTAGTGCCATGAACTCTCTTTCTTTCAGTATTCATTTGTCATCATTCCCCAGAAGCTCTTTAAAGTCTTGAGGCCCCCATGGTAAATTTTTTCCTAAAATTGAGGGAAACACACCGAATGTTGAAATCTCATGTTGCACATGTGCAGAACTATACCGCATGTGCAACACACTGTCATGCTCTCACAAAGAGTCACGTAGTTGAAGTTTTGGTTTTCATGTTAGTCCAAATTGTCTAATTTTTTGCAATGGAATGGTATCTAACTTGATCTTATGGTTTATTGTGTTTCATTAGATTATATGATGATTACATGGAGAGAAAGAGAACATGAAAACAAGATATCGCTTTTGAATGATATAGGTACTATAAGAGCTAATATCATGGGGCTACTTAAGCATTTCCAAGTTGCTCTAGAATGAGGCAAACAAATGAACCCTAAAAATTCCTTGTTCGAGCATGTGGGATCCCCGTGATAGGATTGCCACAAAATCAAGTTGTCCATACAAATGAGGATGTGTATTTTTCCGCTGTGCTTGTCAAGGATATTTCCATTTCACCACAAGACTACTGGGCTGGAGGAGAAATAATGAGGGATTATGTTATGCATTATTGTTATCCTAGTCAGAACTCAGCAAATATGGAACAATAAACATCCAAGATGTTAGGTATTTTTCTCTTTTAGGACCATCCTATTCATGATCGCTAAACCATGGCAGCCAGCTTACACTCCATGTAGTGAATAGGTCATATATGATGTGTCAGAAAGCCAGAGCCATGAGTCCTCTCAATCGGTCTCAAGTTGTTCTCTGTTCTCAGATAGGGAGGAAATGTCCGAATAAACTGCGAGGAGGAAGAAAATTTCAATATGGTTCCATCCTTACCCTTCGTTGTACGATCTCACCGGAGGCAGCCTAATACGTAACATTGACAGGCCCGGCCTTAGAGACCTCGAACGCAGATGGGTAGAACCTGGCGGTCAAGATTCGTGCCAATCGACCGTTGTTCTCAATCGCATTCTTCACTCGGTCTCCACCGTACACGAGCCATCGAGAGGCGGCGGCGTGTGTCGACTGAGAGACCCGCATCTAGTTTTTTACCAAGACGCTTCTGTTGGGTGCAACAAGAACGCATTTAATTGTTGTTTTTTTTTTATTTTTATAAGGTTTATATAAATTTTTTTTGTGTTTTGATTTCTTTCCAAGCATTGGAACCAGATTGAGTTTTAATGCATGGTTCGTGTTCAACTGAAGAGAGGAACTTTAGTACTAAGTGGATGCAATCAAACAGAGGGTTGTCGTGGAGAAAGCAACCAGACCTCACATGGCCACCGCCCAGCTTCCTCACATAGAGTTGTTCCCTGGGACCCGGTGTCGTCGGATCAAAGAGCTTCTCATGCGACCGTAGTGACACAATTGGGGTTCTAGCCTGATGCGTTTTTCCATAGGATTTACGTATTCAGCATAGCGTACACGCGATAATTGGCTAGTCATCGTGTAACTTTTGGCTACATTTTGAGGTCGTTATACCAATGGTCTTGTGTAAGAAGCAATTTTGTAAAAAACCTATAACTATCTTGTTAGACTTTATACCAATAGGTGTCATTTTTCATGATTGACTAATGAACCATAATATGTTCAAAATTTTTCTACATGTAAAGGTGTTCCATATTCCTCAAAAGTCAAAAAAATAAACAATAAAAAAATGTAAAGATGGTATACTTTAAAAGAAATCAAAGGTGTAAAAAAATAAAATGGTCAAAAAAGTGGAAAGAAATGAACCTTGAAAGAAAATATACCAAGGAAAGCAAAGTAATCCAATGCTACTTATCAGCTTTTTGTAAATAAGCAAAATTGTGTGTATTGTCGAACTTTTGCTACAATTTATGAAGAGCCAAATCAAGTGAACCCTGACCTATTCATTTTAACTTATGTTGTAGATAGAGAATAAACATTCCACTAAAACAGCTTAACTCGCGTATACATAGAAGAGTTACTGAAAAGGTGCTCAACAATTTAATTCCAGCCAGATGCAATAAGTAGAATTAACAGATTTTGCCATGGTAAAAGAAAAGAAGCTCGATGAGGCCCTGCCACTTAAATGCACAATTTAACAAAAGAAAGAAACAGTAGAGCAAAGTAGATAGTAGGCAGATGGTGTTGCAAAAGCTTCATGATGAACGATGAAATGTGTCAGTTAATCCTTTATTTTCTATCACCAAGTGTAGAGAACACCACATTGGAAGTATTTCGTTGCAGAAAAGTCATAATCATTAATCTCCCCACCTCACTTTTTTCCTAAATACTTACTAATTTCCTTAAGTACTATGAAGTTTGAAGATTAAAGGGGCTCAAGGCATTTCCTTGACTTTTGAGGACCTATCTCTGCCCAATAATTGAAAAGCTCCTAGTACTTGGTTATCCATCATCAAGACCCATATTCTACCATCTTTTCTTAAGTAAAATCTCATTTTTACTTAGAAAATCATGCAACCCTACAATAAAGCCTCAAAATTACTCGCTATTCTAAACTAAGTGCTATGTTGATATAATGCAATTTGCTTCGGTAATCTTCACTTTTTACATAGATTTGTAAAATATTTTTGAGTTTTCTGTCCCTTGTCATATATTAACATCTCTATTTACTATTAAATCCCTAGAAAAAACACTTGCCCTATTACATATAATTCCCTTTTATGATAATATTTAAAACCCTCTTATTATAGAATATTTTTATGTCAAAGTATTTAATTCTATATGTTTCAACAAATCATTACAATACCTTTTGTTAAAAAACATATCTCATAAACTATTCCTACTGTATAACATAAACTGTATAATTTATTACATACAATAATATTATATGTTTTAAATATAAAGCTTAAAAGTTTTTTAAACGAAAAAACAAAATAAAACCCCAGTGTCCGTGAATCATAATTTTTTATAAACCAATGATTAATTAACTTAAGATTAATTAATAAATTAAATCACGTTTAACAAAACTTCCTAAAATGATTAATTAACCGTTAATTCATAGTGTCACCTCTTACTACAAACTTCTGCCATTCTGCCTTGTCAACTGCCGTATCACCCCATCCAAGACCTAATTTACCATCTTCATGAACATCCCCACATTAAAGCAACATCACAGAAATAAAAGTGGTTTGTGAATAGACAGTGTCGGGTTATTGTTTGGGTCCCTGGATTTATCTGAGTGCCTTCTGCCTGTGCCATTTTCTCCAGACAGTGCAGTGTATTAAACCAGAGAATATCACTGACTGTTTCTTTATGGACTATCCATCAGACAAAGATTATGCACACCATTAAATTAATTAAAACTCCTACCACCTTTCAGACTTTGTAATGAAACACATTATGACAAGTTTTTTCATTGTTTCAAAGTAAGACAGCCCTCCCATGTAAAATTAAAAAATCAACCATTGTAGACTACTGATCAAGATGAGTCAAGAAAACTTGGCCCTGAAGAAAACCAAGAATTCATCTCTATTAACCAGACTCGTTAACTTCGCCCTTCAAACACACTAAAGCGTTGCTCATTTTTCACTTGATTATGTAAAGAAACCTTTTGTAACCTAGCTCATACTCGAAGCCTCTCGTTAACCAATCTTGTTATTGTTTACCTCTCAAAATCATTTTAGCTCTACCTCCAGACTTTCAAAATCAAATGAAATATTTTTTGACTTCAAAACCACTCTTTTCTTTAGCAATGTTTGTTTACAGTATCAAGATTGACATCTCTGGATAAACAGCCTTAATACTAGCCATAAGACTGTTTATCAGTAGGAGAACATTACCTATTCGTTTAGATGAAGATAAAACATACAATGAGTATACAAAGGAAACAGTGATATTAAACGATTTAATTTCAACAGATAGTAAAAAACATAAACTACACATTGAAGGTAAAAGTATAAAGAATGCTTAGAGAGCAGACAAATAAAGAGTACTGGGAGCAATGGTATCCTAAAAGCTTATAGCAATGAAGTCATTAAAAGAGTACCAAAAGAAATAGGAAAGTAATTAGTAGCAGTAAAATGGTAAAAAGAGAGTGAGAAGAATTTCAACAACATTGAACTCATTCAAAGTGAAAGTAAAACAAATAAAAGAACAAAAAGTGAAAAGACAAAACACAACAAGAAGGAACATTTTTGCAGTAAAATTTACAAATGTTTCTAATGCTTGTTTTTCGGAACCATATTGTGATTCAACCAAGATCATCTTTTCCAAATTAATAGTTTATGTTCTTGAGATAATCTTATCCACAAATAAACTTCTCATTTTTCAACAAACTATTATGGTTTTGGAAATAGTAAATAATCATGAGTACTTTTATGGAATTTAAGCTACTGTTTTTCGTAGGAAGATTGTGTGGTGCTAACCTGAACACATCTTACAAAAACAGAAGGAGGTTTTTTGTTCCCAAGAGAACAACATAATAAAACTGAATTCCAGTTTTTTCTGTTGATTTACAAATTAGACACATGCATATCTCTTTATTAAAGTATTTTTCTGCATCAGAAACTTGTTTTACAGTGACATTGTTTACGCAGCTTCTCAGCACAACTGGAGAGAATTTGGGGGAACCCAAGAGGCTTGTCTTAAAAATACATTGACCATGATAACCTTTTTTTCAAGTTTTTACACATTCTGTCATTATTCAGAAACAAAAACATATCATTTATCTTTGTTCAGAAGAATTTGTTGGAGTGCTGCATCCATGGCATGTGTGCTGTGTGCTGCATGACCTGGATGTCTTCATCATCATCCATGAGTTGCTGGACCTTCAAACTAAATGATACTTTTTTCATCAACACCATCCATAAAATAGTGCTGCAATAGATGGCTTTAGTTTAAGTTTCGCCTAGATGGTGTCTTGCTTTGTTAAAATAGTTGTGAGAGATCAGGAATTTAACTTGATATTTTTTCAAGATATTTTAGTTTAACTTACAAATACCACCTGGTGTAACATTTTTGGGTGTATTTTTAGCATTACTACTGTGATATTGATGTTTTTGTAATGTTGTTTTGAGAAATTGCATTTTTATTTACCACGAAAATTTGAAGCTCTTGACTTTTTAAAGACTTACAAAGCCCACTCAGCTCAATAAGTCTTTTTCTATCCTATGTCTTAAGTTTTATATTCTATATATTGTTTGTTCATTTCTCAATACTGACAGAAACAAATTTTACTCTATTTGACCACTTTAGTTCAGTTGCATTATTCTAATGTTTTCCTCTAAATTAGTTATACAACAATCTTTAATTGTTTTGCTTCACTAATTCTAAACATTTTGCCGCTATAGTAAAGAATTCTTTCACCACTTATTTGGTAATAATTTCATTTCTTCCTTTAAACATGGTGAAATATTTCAACTTTCATCCTTTTAAACTATCATTCATCTACTCTCCTTGGAATTTTTAAGAATTGTTTCTCTATTTGCCATTCGTCTTTAAAAGCCATCTTTGTAGAATAGAAACCAAAGAAAGCTATCCTTTGGACTCATAGCTCAATGTCTTTAAAGCACTAACCTTTCCTTAGTTGGCGAATTCCAGCCCTTATCAAATAAAACTTTATTCATACTAGCCTAAAACTTAACAACAAAGATAAATTATAAAGAGTTTTCCAGATGCACACAGATCAATCAAGGTTATAGTTTGTGGCTATCTTGCTACTTTCCTTTTTCATAACTTCTATGAAATCTGAGTGATAACATAAAGCACTATACCCATATGAACTTGATGGTTATGGTCATAGCTGTTGATTTATGTTTATGGTTAAGAGTTCCAAGACTCAAATGTAGCTCTTTGAACAAGTTTTTCGCTTCAACTGTGACAGTAAACAAATGCTTAAGCTTCAAATGACCAAGTTTAGTTATTAATTGAACTTTGGTTTCAAACATTCAACCGCATTTCTGTGTTTAATAAATTTTTATAAAATTTTAAATCCTAAAATATTAATGAAGAGTTTGTAGAAGCAGCTTTAGTATCTGCTAAAAAAATTGGTCATAATAGTCCAACTTTTCTTAATTGTTTACAAAGCTTAGATTCATTCACATACATATTCCACACATGTGTTAAAATCATTCACCCATGTATCCAAATCCATTTAAATCAAGACTTCCAGCTGAGTGAATGTCCTGAAGAACACAGGAAAGATGATATTAAATTTGGATTCAATTCAAGAATATTGTTCTTTCTCAAGATTCATATGTCAGATTATGATAAAATATCTGTTCTGTTGTAGACAAAGTGTTTTTCTGGCTGTGCTTTACTTTCAAAGATGATCAATAGCTGAAACAAGACATGTCTCATGACAGAAATTGCACTTAGGGTTCACAGAAGGGCAACAGCCACACATGCCCAGAGGGGAGGGTGAAGGACACCACCTATTTTGGACCCGCCCCCACATGTTGGTGCTCAGAGTCGAGGTGCGGGCTCACAAGGATCACAGATGAGGAGGTTGAGGAGACGAGAAGATGGAGGACAAGAGAGAAGGAACACGGGAGCAATGAATGCATCCAGAAGTATGAATGGCTTATTCGCTGGAGAATAGAGACATGGTGGGGCCAAACATCGTGACCCAGTCTTACCATAGAAACAAGAGAGGTAACCTAAATTTGTATGCGATAAGAGAGAGAGGATGTGGAGGGGATGCGGGGATCCTGACCGATTAAAACTTTGAAAGCTTAGTTGGGTGAGAACTTGAATCACAAGGGGAGAAAGAAGACACGTTAATGAGAGACAGTGTTAAGAGACACACAGAAAATGTTTACATGGCGTTCAATGGCCGGTTCGTACAATGCATAAAAGGTTTATAGGTCACAATCAATCAAGGTACCCAGAATTAAAAGCGCGAATAAACAAAACAATGACATACACAGTGTTGTAAAGTATGAACATTTAAAGCAGTAATAAAGCAAGGTTTTGTTCCATGAAAGTGAAATGGAATGGTGCCAGCTTTTGGTGGGTGACGAAAGTGATTTAATCAGCCTTCTGATGACGAGATCCAATGGTCCTCACCGCTCTCGGTTTCTGCTTTTGTTTCTTGACTTTTGCTTTAAAAATATTTTTGAATATTATCCAGGTATGTGATGAACATTAAAAGAACATACATGGTTTGTCTTTACATACCGTGAAACATGAGTCCAATGTGTTGAACTGTGTATTGATCAGCACTGACCAACCAGTATTATTGGACTATGATGTATTTCACCCCAGAATAGGATGTTGCGATGAATACCATGATGCTACTTTCCATGAATAGTTCTTTGAGTGATGTTAGTGTCTAACAGAGTGTTGAGTGCCTGGATTACTGATATTTTGACACTGAAGACTATGTACATTCCCTTTGGAGACAGTTTGTTTCTTTCTCAATGGATGCCGCCATTTTGACATATTGTTATACAATTTTTATTGTGTACATTTTGTTCAGAGTCAAACCAACAAACATATTTTGATTAGCTGTTTTTATTATATATTTTAGACTTTTGATTGATGTACTGCAATTTTATAGTATATGACTTTTGGGGCATTAAGCATCATTTAGGATGATACCTAATTTTTATATGCCTTCATACTTAGATGATGACATTCCACAGAGAGATGATTTCCACAAGCTCACAATATCTTCATTGATATATTTTTGGGGTTTTATGGTGTCAAGACCATTCCGACCATAGAACACAGACTAATATCTCTTAGGTTTTTGTGGTTACCCCAGGTTAGAAAACAGATTCCCTAATAAACAGACACTCTTAATTAGAACATTACTATCAGTAGCGGTTCTAAGTCCCCTGCAACCAGAGATTGAATACTCATGATTCAAAGGAACTGAAACCCAAACAGAAATTTATCATTCGATGTCCTTGAATAAAATGAATTAGAATTATTTTACGGAAAGACCCCAAGCTCCAAACTGAAATGGAACAATTAGCACAAGCGATTAAATACGTTATGAATTTTCCAGGTAGCACCCAAGATCAAGTCAAGCTTAGACCTTAGCCATTGATTAGATTGACCTTGAAGCCGCTGAGATTCATTCTCCACCATAAATATCATAGCACTCCATGTGGTCATTTCAAGCAAGTTGGGCATTCCCACCTTGATTCCACACGAGATCAATTCTCAGCTGAAAGAACTTAGTCCCATGGAGACATTTGAGTAACAGTGACAGGCTGAGGAGCTTGGGCCCAGGACCTGAATTTTATGATGAAAGGCATGCTGTGTCAAGCCTGCCAAGAGGGCTTGGCTTGGGAAATGGCATGATCCCGAAGGCGAGGTTACGTGCGACCGCCACAGTCCATCAGTGAATCAGAGAGAAATGACCAAGAGTAAAGGCAGAGGGGACAAAGTGGCCCATTAGTGTCCGCAACTTATTTTAGAGGAGCTAGAATTCTGTCTTTGTTTTCTTGTATTTTATCTGGCAGGGTATTCTCATAAAGATCTATTTTGTTGAAGAACATTGTTTGTTTTGAAACCCCCATTCCACGTGACCCAGCCTTCCCCGCATTGGTTTTTTCCAGACAACTGTCCTGTGTGTGACCCAGGCAGAAGTGCAGATCAAGTTCTTAAGGGCCACATGTTCTTCACCGTTACCTTCGTACATATTTAACTCTCATGTGATGGTTTGTCACTCTCGAAGCCATCGTACTCTCGTAAATAACTGAAACGATAAGTAGAGAATAAAATATATCACCTCCTAATTGGTAGAGAAATTCCATTTTAGCAACCTCAACAGTGATGTTAATGTTTGCATTCTGAACTGACCCAGCATATCCCGAGACCAGCTTTTACCTAACCTTTCATAGGACCTAATCACTCCTGCTTTCTTTTGCTGAAAGTGCACCTGCAACTTCAAATGATTCCAACCCTCCGGTTTTTAATATTTTGCATCTTTCTCTGTAATTCTGCCTGGGTGGCAATTTTCTCCTGCAATTC
The DNA here is from genome assembly GCA_034641835.2 of Pinus albicaulis. Classification (NCBI taxonomy): domain Eukaryota; kingdom Viridiplantae; phylum Streptophyta; class Pinopsida; order Pinales; family Pinaceae; genus Pinus; species Pinus albicaulis. Next base: position 58,590 of record JAXQQM020084013.1, read on the forward strand.
ATAGTTTTTGACCTTCTTTTTCAGTGCTCATGTAGTGTTTAATTTTGAGCCCTGCGTCACACCCATAGCCTGAAACTTGGCCATGAAGATACAAATTTAATCTTTTCTTAAGCTGAGAAAACCCCAGTGTGATTTACTGCATTGAATTTCTTTCTTAGGTCAGTTTAACTTTAGGTTCTCGTTTATATTTTCTTTATCTCCATTGCACTTTATTAACAAACGTGATATCACTTCATCTTTCTAGTGATTCAGGTGTAGTCACGAACCACTGTGTACACTCTCAGGCCAGAAGCCTTACATGTAAACTCAGGCTGCCAAAATATGAAGAATGAAATCTTTTAACTTGGTCATTTCTATATTGTAGCTTAGACTTCGTACCTTTCTGTTGTTTACGAAGTCCATTAATAATAATTATTTTATCTTTGGTTTTTCGCCAACATCAGCAAAGCACTATTTTGTATATAATCAACAAACCTGATGGTGGTTTAACCCTCAACAGGAACCCAGGTTCTGTAATGGTATATTCTGCCACATGACGAACACTCTCTTAATAGGAGGCAGCCTTCCATCTCACTTAAAATAAGCTGTTTCATACAACATTTAAGCCTGTCTCTCTCGGTGTCCACCATTGTTGTCTGAGAATGAATGTCCAATATCCCCAGTGTCCTTCCCAAGAAGCTTCCCACTTCTTTCCTCCCACACACTCACCATTCCCTATTGCTCTTCTCATGATGGGAGAGGTGTCTCCTCACTCTCGTTAGACCATGCCCTTTCTGAAGTGATTCTTCCTCCCAACCCCTGCAGGCCCTCATCTTGAACCTTCTGAATCATAGTCCTCGTTTTTCCTTTGACTTTCAGACAGTCGCCACCAACTGGGACAGGACTGGCGGTTTCTTTAACCTTAACATAGTCCAGTGGGATGTTACATGTTGGCATTCTAATCACTATTTCTCCCTTCTTGAACACTTCAACCTCTTTAGCTGGATTACTGGCGTGAGCAACCATTGCACTCGGTTTTATTTTAAAATAATATATCTGAACTGTAGCAAACCACTGATTTCATCCTGAATTGGGGATAGCAACATCACCTTCTTGACAACTGTTGACTTTTGTTCACCAACCCCACGAACTTAGTCCACTCACAGAGTTCTCAAAACTTCAGCTTGGTTCCTGCCACAGTGTTGATGTTGTTATCCATTGGGATTGTTGCAATGTCCCTAATGGTGGCCCTTTAAATGTGAAGGAGATTAGAGTAGCCCTCTGAACCTTTCTAAAGGCTAGCTCTGCCTGAAGATGGCAGTCTCGAACATATCCGTTAGTGTTAATCACATCATCACAATAGTTATGAACTATGTATTTATGGGAATGAAAGGAAAGAAGAAATGTATATTTTTATTATTGTTCATGGCCTTCACGATAAGGTTGAATATAGCTAATAAAATTCTTCTGGAGTGTCTTATTAGATTTGTTTTTAGTCACGTTCCACAAATTTAAAGAGGAACAAGTCACAGAGTTTGTTCATTTTAGGAGTTTCTAAGATCCTTCCATATTAATCAATGTCTGAAGACTAAACAAATGATGTCAAAACTTGGGTTAAGTGACCATCTTCAAGCTAATCCTTCACAGCCCCAAAGTCACCAGAAAATAATCACCAAGTCATTCCACTTTCAATGTGAACAGTGTTCTGTAGCCACTGACAAGAGAAGATTAATAAGAGAGTACCTATATACTTGATAGGAAAGGATATTAATGTAACCTTACCTTCTTTAAGTTTTTAATAAGGTTCATGTAGGTACAACATGTGGATTCACATCTTAAGGAGATTCTATTAATAATTAATAATAAATAATATATATATATATATATATATATATATATATATATATATATATATATATATATATATATATATATATCTGTGTGTGTGTGAGAGAATGAACCAGACAAAGCCGGGAGAGAAACCCATGCTCACACACACCCACACACACACGCTTGAATATATATGATCTGTGTGTTAAGAAAGAAAGATTGTATATATTTTTAATAAATAAGAGACTTAAGTTCACTTAAAATGTAATTAAAAAGAAAGAATGAAAGATGGATTCAACCCGATGAGCTGAACAGACATGTTGAGAAAGCATTCAGACACACATGGCTGTGTCCGTGTCAACAGGCATTTATTAGATTCCAAACTGATGGGTGAGTAATAATCATTAAAGTTTTCTCCTTCTGAAGAGAGGGAGAGCCCCTATCCTCACCAGTGCCTGGGTCTGTGTCTCTTGAAGTGATAATGACCGATGAAAGACTGATGAAGCCAGAAGATAAATATACGTACAAAAGAAGTAGTCATGCTAATTATCAGAAGATTCCTGGACTGGACCACACCGCCCACCAACCCCACATGAATGGTAGTTAAGCAGCTCAAGACCATGTTTAATACAAGGAAAGAATAGTCCACCAGCAAGACTCAAAGTCAAGGTCAAAGTTTCAAAAGAAAAGCTTATTTATTAAAATAAGATTCTTCAATACTATCCAAGATCCATCTTGACGCAAGACATATAATCTGTCATCACATTTTAGCAGACATTGAACATACTGTTGAAAGGCACACTCCACTGTTTCCATCCTTCAGAACATCCACACCTTGAAGAACATCCTCCATTACTTAATCCACATTCACACTGAATCAACTGTTGAGGAGTTCCACCTTCATCCTCATCACTGACCAAGACAGGTTTGGGTGATGAAGTCACCCCAGTCCAGAACATTCAAGAACCCATTTAACCATCAAATACTCTGGCTATAAGAGAGCGCAATTAATAACAATGAACCAGTGTTGGGTAAGAGGAAGAGACTGAACCAACCTAAGATGAAGTTACAGGCTGTCACATCTATAGTTTAACCTCAAAAGAATATTGCCTGTACCACAAGCAAGCAACATGAAAGAGAAATTGAGTTTATGACTTTATGAATCCATTAATTCTATCTGTACCTTAATACATTTCAAATTTAGAACCTTACAAATATATGTAGAAATTGTGAACTATTTATACCTGAAGAGAAGTAACCTTTCTGAGATTAAACAAGAGCTGAATTGTTTAGCAGGATCACTTCCATATTTATGAGAGATTTTTAAAATGAGAGACCTTCAATCTATAGGTCTGAGAGAAGTGAATGGTCCTGAACAGAGACACACAGGGGTGCTGAAATTGCCCACCTGGAAGAGTCACAGAACCCCACTGTTAATGGAAGTTGTTAAAAGTGAAACACCATCTCCACGATTCAGCAGTCTTCATGACACAATGATAAAGCAGGAGATTTGGAAAACAAAGCCCACACAGGTCATGCAGTGAACTGGTTTTCTGGAGGCAAACCACAGCAAGACTGAGGAAACTTGGTCCCTGCACAAAGGACAGAGGGTAACATAACAAAGTGCAGGATGTTTTGGAGCTGCAATGAACTGGCACAGGTGATTCTGAATCAGAAGCGATGGAGGAAAGAAGAAGCCCAGTGTCACAGATGTTGTTAAAAGAACCCTGAGCAAAAGTAATTCCAAGAAGAAAGCCAAAGATCCTTGTCACACTGAGATCTATCTCCTGCTTGAAGCATTTCCACATGAACAGACATAGGAAATAAATGAAGTATTAATAGTCAAATGACAGAACATGTATGAGCACTGAGAAGCAGTGTCTGGGAACTCATCTGAGAATAATACTGATGAATGTGTTCACTCATGATCTATATTTAATCTGAAGAACTGATGAGCTCACTTTAAATGGTTTCTACATTCACCCGATTAGAAAGAAAGTAAAAGGCTCATACCTAATCAACAAAAATCTTTAATTAGGAGACATTTTGTACATGATGAAGAGGGAGGGAATGAAGTCTTTCCATTCCACAAACTATTTGACATTAATTCAAAAGAGAAAAAGGATGGAGAAGGATACATTTATACTTAACAACGTATACTTAAAGCTCATGGGTGCCCATGGTTTATGTATAACTCTATCTTAGTTGTTGATCTAATAACAACAAGAAGCTGACAACAGCGTGATGAACAGTGATGGCCCCCACAATAAGTAGGTTGCAGAACATGTTGAATCGAGATAGCTGGAACTCTCATCTGGGATGGATGTGTGTGGAGAAAGAAGGAAATAGATCACATGGGTGAACCAGCAAGAGGCGATTATTGTCCCAGGTCACATGTGAGACTATATGATTCTGGAACATATGTGGACCCCAGCAGGAGCATGAAGGGTGTTAATAAGAATTTTGAACAATAATATGTTATCTTAGGAGATGGTTTAACTAATTAAAGTGATGCAGCCAGCAGAAGGATGTCACCAGTGACTCACCGTTCCAGGAATTTATCAGGAAGCCCTGTGTAAAATATGCTATTTATGGTTTGTGCAGGTATCATTAACCATGTGGAAGACAAACATCCTGGGGAGACAAGTTCTGGAGAAAGCAATGACATTATAAAGGGAAGGACTGATGAGAAGGACCCATTAACTCATTTACATGGATGACATGACCTGCGATGGTGCCATTGTTTGACCAGCTCATCTTCCCCAACAGAAGAGAGAGCAGTACAGATTTTGAATTATGTCATGAATTATTATGATCAACTGCCTAACAAGTCCAGGTGAAGCAAAGTGCTTATAGATGAATGGATGAGATGAGATTTGCCTCAGAGTCCCCACTGGCACAAACAGAGGATTGGGCAACTGATTTCACATCCCATACTTCGAGAATTGAGATAGGCATCTGAACATACATAGTCTTAACTCTATATTCTTTGAGGGCTACCTTACCTTGGGCAGGGGAAGAACAGACCTTGGAGAAGGCTGCATTCCACAACAACTGTGGTGTGAGAGCATCTGGAGATGTCTTTGACTACAGGTTCATGAATTATGTGTTCCCAAGCATGGGCTACTGCAGCCCATTATCCTAGTTTATGGGATGGTTGTTGAACACATAGCCTTGCACCATAATCATGTTTAGCTGGATGTCATATGATACATTACCAACTCATTCTTCTCTGCAGATCTTCCATTTAAAACTAATTACAAATGATTACAGAATACCCCCAGTTGAGCAGGAGTGAATGAAAGTAAATTGTGGACCTGTCTCTCTACACGATGGCGAACAGTATTTATGGCCATTAAAGGACATTATAATAAACATATTTTAACATGCTTGCTTCCCGTGTTTGTTGTTGTGTGGCAGTTTATTGTTGTGTCATTAACTTTCTGAGGCTCACTAGGATTTGTCTTCTGAATGGCAATGGCACAACTAAAGAGCCTGTTGAGAAGAGCTGAATGACCAGAATGCCTGGACCCTGTTGAACTTGTTAAAAGGACATGACGTGAATGACGTAAACTTAACTGTTGAACACTGTTTGGGCAGCCTGATGGGTTTCCAAGGAAAGAGCCTGGGAAAGAAGTGGTTTTGAAGTCGGTCACTGCCGGGGGAAGGCTTCTGCTCGAACCCACTGGAAAGAGGGTTCAAACCATGTACATAATTGCATATATCACCAAAGTGCGTATTGTTGACAGAGAAACCGTGTTCCCTCCCAGTTTTTCACATGTCCAGGTAGGTGCGTCATGATTTCTTGACCTGGGAATCAGTGGACATGTCATTAGTAGCACGAAAGGGAAGATGATGATATATATATGAATATATATATATATATATATATATATATATAGTTACGTAGGGTCTGAATCTACAAATTGAAAGAAAGAGTTATCACCATATATCCGTGTTAAGGTACATGTTTGTTTTTTGGAGGCACACATCATATATATGAATGCTTAATGCAAGTGACATGATCTTGTTGGTTGTTAATAAAGGCATTGCTGAAGTGTGTAAATAGAGAAACATCATGCAATAAATACATATAATAAGGAGAGTATCTTCAGTGCCCCCAGTCTTTATGTAGAACCATATGTGAAGGCAAGAATAAATAATGGACTAATCTGTAATTGAGTCATCAACAGTTACAGAAGGTCTTGAGGCATGTATATTTATGAGGTCATGTTTGCATTTTGCCTGCTACCAAAGTCTATATGAATAATTTTTGTGCTTCTCCAAGAGAGAGGGTTTTTATTTTACTTTCAGTGCTCAATTTGTGCCTTGCATTTTATATTTGATTCCATTTTGTTATTCTCGAATAAGTTGTACAGAAGACAGTGACAATAAAAGAAGTGCTTCAAAGCAATTACCATAAACAGAATTTCTGAATTAATTGTCTTCACCAAACTTCAATAATAATGAAGCTGAAAGCCAAGACATGCATGGCCTGACATCCTTAGAGGATTCACAGAAGCAAGCATCTGTACAAATGTTTTCAAACATAAAAGCCTGATTAATTTCTGTATTTAACATCCTTCCATATCATTCACATCTAATTATAGCGTAGAGAATCCTTGCCACTCAAGACTTATAGATTAGCATTGTTGAAGGTATATCTACTAAGCTCCATCCCACATCTAACACCTTTATACCTCCATCATTCTAACATTAGATCCTCTGTATTTTATTAATAATCCGAATATCTGTCATGGATAGGTCCAAACTAAGATAGAGTTCTGAAGAAATTTCTCACCCTCATCACCACAAGCCACAGTTTATAAAACAACTTATTCATAATAAAGTATCTGTTAGTCTGTTCAAACCTTCAAATGATCATTACAAGAGAGGATAGAATTTAAATGGGTATCACTTTCAAAATTAAAGGTGATGGAAGAAGAGGAGGTAAATTGAACGAACCCAAGATGGGGTTATAACAGAATGAAGTGGAGATCCATGTGGCTCAACCCCAAAGAAGATGTGCTTCAGGCTCACATATGCTAGAAATATGAAACTGAGCTCAGATGATTCTGTGTAAACTCGGCTTGGTGACCCACCAGCACCAGCATCAAACTGAACTGAAATAAATGAGATATAAACTGAAAGAGAACCATTTTCTGACAATCAGAGAGGTTAAACCTTCTGTGAGTTAAGAACTGAGACAAAGGATGAAATTTCTAAAGAGTAATGAACCTGCTCACATTTTATGAAGATTTTGCATAGACTGAATCACAGAATGAGAGAGGCAATGTCCCATAGCCTGGATGACTGTACTGGTGCCAAATGGCTCATCAGTAAAATGAAGAGAAAACTTGCCCAGTTACATTAATAAAACAATAAACACCATCTTAATTATATATGGTCCTATAAAAATATATAAAATAAGAAGATTAAAGCAATGACACAGATCTGAAAGTAAGAATTGCCTTTGCAGCTGCTGTCCTAAATAGTTAAATATCTGTGTGTAACTCCTTAGCTGTCATAATAAAAATATAAACTATGTAATTTGTTAAGGATGCTTGAGCTGTAATTATGACTGAGAAATTCCAACTGTGCTTTGGGAGAATGAATTAATTAACATTTATTTATGAATCAAGTCCAGAACTATAGTGCCTGAAAATAGTTAAGAATTATCTATACATGTATGAAATGATTTAACTAATGGACTGTTTCTTTCTTGAACCGTTATGTCACTCATTCCAAGATTAGATCATGGCCATTATTTCCTAATCCTAGTAGTGTTATGCATGAGCATGTCAGGTCCTGCTGGAGAATATAAACACTGGAGGAAACCTCCACACTTAAGCTAAATCAGGGTGGCTCAGAACTCTCAAGTGCTCAGTCTCTGCAGCTTATAAATAGCATTAGCTATGTGGTCAGGTCCTGATCCCAGCCAAGAGCTCATCAACTAGCATGATGAAGAACCAGAGACACACACAGACAAAGGCCACACGCGTGCCTGCTGGAACGCAGAGAGAGCCAGCGCCACCATGCCCAAAGTGGCAAACAAGAGAGAGGCACTGAAGAGGCTGAGGCTGATGGCGGCTGCCAGGGTGGCAAGGGATTCAGTGTCATCTGGCTTTGGGGCCAGCTTTTAACCCTCTTAGCAAATCAGAAAATGGCCACAGGCTATGCATATTGAGCAGCAACTCCAGAGCAATGTTAGGTTTTTGACAGTATGGTGATATTAATCGTAAATCGCTGACAGGTGAACTGTACCTGTCACTGAATTATATATTGCTACAAATTTATTTTCCTGCCTATTAACTGAGCAGTGCCCGCATTCACTTATCTTAATTCAATTAATATTTACAAACCCTCCATGAAATTAATAATTGCTTCCTGCACATTGGTTTTTTCTGGGGAAGCGTTAAAATATTGTGTGTCACTTAGTTTTTGTGCATGTATTTTTGTTTAGATCTCGAATCGTACAAGAACTCGTTATGTGTTACTTCGATGTTAATCGAATTTTCAGACATTAATAACTTTGAATAAGTAGGAGAAGTATAACAAGAATTAACAATAGGTTTCTCCGCACAAAGTAATATTCAGTAAATTTTCACACATGGTCCGTGTCATGGTCATGTTACTTGTCATCCGAAAGTCTATAAGAATAATTATGTTATGGGTTTTCCTCTCCAAGAGGGAGACAGGTTTTGGCCCTAGCTTGAAAAGCCCTAAACTGTGGCTTCTGAGCTTTTATAATTGACTCGATGAAAGACTTAATAAGCTAAGAGAGAAGAGAGACATAAGTAAAAGAAGTAAGCTCACAAGTAAACTCTTAAGTAAAAGTAATCTATTAAGACCGCCTAGTATTGTGGCATTTTGAACAAAAAAACCAGTAGTTTAAGACCTACTTTCTTCGTGAGAGGAAACCACCTCGAAATAAAGCATCGAGTACCAGACGCAGTGGGAACCAGTAGAATTTAAGGCCGGGATACTATCTAGCAAAAACAGATAGCATGATCTCGAAACAACAGAAATTCAAAAACAAGCCCGCATGTAAGGGTCGAAGCTGAGCAAAAAATCCGTAATGAAGAGACGAAACTACTCATACCGTAGTGTTCAGTAGACGCACTCCCCGCACCGCAGTTCACCCTGCTCCCCATCCTCATTGTAGCCGCCCGAGCAATGTAGGGGTGAGCACACCTTCCCCGGAAGGTGGAGGAACGCACCGCGCTCGCTCGCTGCTCAATGTCGCTGTGCTCCGTATCCTTCATCCCGCTAGGGCCGACTCCACCAAGTCCTTGCTCGCTCGGTCCTCGCTTTAGCTGCTTGCCCCTCCTATACCTTAGGTGCATCATCCCGAAACATTCGGCTCCGAGGTTTGAGCCGCGCAGAGCTGCCGCGAGCCGCCGGCGAAGAACCGTGGGGGCTTCACACCTCAGGCTCTGCGATGAAAAACGACCATGATAGAGGCAAAGAATTCCGAGGTCGGTTGAGAGAACTATTGAACGAAAAGTGCGTGTGGGTTTGCGAGCCAGTGAGAGATGAAGGAATCGGGAGAATCAAGCGCGCTATGCCACCCGAGCGGAGAAGGCGACTCCGTCGGAATCCCCTAGAAAGGCCGTCCGATGTGGAAGAGGAAGACGCAGAGGACGTGGCCGGAGGTGGAGGGAGAACGCCGCATTTGGCGCCTTGTGGTGCTTCTTCTGGCATCTCATTCTTTGCCTAAGGCGCGTGCATTTTCGACGAGACAAAGGCAAGAAAGCCAGTGAAAGCGAAGGATTGACAGTAAGACCGAGACGATGAGAATTCCGTAACATCCGGTCGCGCACACAGAACCAGCAAGCGAGGAGTGGAGGTTTTTCTCAAGCATCCAGGTGCAGTGCCTCAGACCCGTTTCTCTTGCCAAGAACTGGGTGCGCATTTGAAAGCTCAAACATCCGGGCCGCACCACCGATTCACCGGCGAAGGAATTGTATTCGAACCCGCAGGAGCGCTCCGTAATATCGAATCACCGATCGTGCAAATCGTAAACCATCCGCAATAAACCATCATAAATATGAACCGAAGGTCGATCCATGCCCGCAATGACGCGAAGATGTACCGAGGAGCATGAGTTATGCAGCCTGTGATTAGCGCTGTGAGTTAAACGGCCATTACACGAGCTACATATTTAAGAACCGAGTGAGCAAGCCTCTTTCGCTGGGCGTGTGTAGGCCCCCCGTCATGCCGCACCCCCATCCCATCATCTCATGCCTGTCATCTCGCACCCGCATCCGGGAGGCTCACGAGAATTATCAAGAAGAGAATTTTAATTAATCATCAGCTTCACCAAATTCTCAACACTATCTACTTCCTCTTCTTATTATCTCCTTCTTTTTGCGCGAACACTTGTTCGCATAATCACCATACTCGCCACATGTATGACACTTCAGCTCGCTCAAGTCCTCTTTGCCCTTCATCTTACTTGAAAGAGCTACATTATGTTCAACATACTTCTTCTGCATGAAGATCCCCGTCTCGTAGTTCTTCCGCGATGAAGTCGTCCCACAACCTCGTTCCAATTTAGAAGCTTATCTCGAGCAACGATCCCTTTGATAAATGGCTTCCATTCGTCCGTAAATCCCTTTCAAAGCAATCCTCACTAGCTCGCATTCTCGGAACGTTAGCTTTCGAGCAACTAGCTCATCCCAAAATTGAGTAATCCTCATTAGATATAGAGCCACATCTTTGCCATCAAACATCTTGGTGTTTTTGAGCTTATCTCTCAATACCAACAACCTGGGTTCTTTCGTTCTAATTCCAGAACAAGTTCGAAGAGCCTTCAACATCTCACGTGCCGAGTTCTTCTCATCGATGAGGTATCAAGTGATCTTTGACACCATCTAGGATGATGAGCTTCGCCTTTGTATCCAACTCTTGATATACTTCCAACTCTTAGGTTTGTTGAGTTTGTTAATCTCCTTCTGCCGACAAACTCCCAAATCTTGTTCAAAGAACAAAACCATCTTGATCCTTTCCTTCCAAGGACTATAGTTAGATAGTCCATCCAACTGTCCTCATATCTCGAATCAATAGCAGAACTTTGCCATAGCTAGTTACGTCCTTCAACAACAAGGCAAACTAACTCTCTTGAGTCAGATGTCAGGCACACTCCCATTTAAAGTGCTCCCTTCAAAGTAGCTCGAAACCATGTTGATTTTTCCTTGGTCCTTCAAAACTAGGTCTATGTCTAAAACACAATCACAAACACATTAAAATTGCCACAACTCACAAGCACTTTATACAATGGAAAATGTATAACGAATGAATCAATGAAGTGTACAAAATATTTGTCAACCCAAAACTTGTTATATTACAACTTTAATACAACAAACATAGGTTCTCATACATGGGATCATGGGCCTTACAATTAGCCTCGATACAAGGAAATTGTAATGACCATTCCAAGTTATCACAAAATAATATTAGCGTAGTATGACGCATACGTATGATAGCCACACATGCATATATCGCATACACCGCACTAATATACATACCGCTAGTATTGAGAATATCCAAGTTAAAGTAACTAATTGAATATCACAATGCATTTTATCTTGCCGAGATCATAATGAAATATCAAGCTAGATACTTAATACGTACACCGCTCTTATATATGCATATGCATGGTAGACATTAATCAAGAAAACAAATAGATAATTTAGTACAAATTATATGCGAGTGGACAAATAAAATAATAATATAATTTGATTAAAATTATAAAGTTAATTTAATTAAGTTAAAAACAAAAATAATAAAATTAATCTTAAAATAATTAATCAAAGTCAATACCAACATAAATGACTATAATATCTCCCATAAATGACTTACTCAATATCTACATAAATGACTATATATCTACATAATGAGAGGAGGTGAGATGAAAGTTAGTAAAAGGGGAGGAGTATGAAGGAGAGGATGAGGCTTTTCTTTTGCTAATTTCTATGACTTTGTCTAAGTAAATATTGAGGGGTATGAATTGTTTTGAAGGGAAGACCCATTGTTCTTGGAATTATACACAGGGGGCAGGAGGTATCTTCTTACGTCTAGGATTGTTTCCCTAGATTGGTTGGGGAGGAAAAGATTGATTCATGAATCCTCGTCCGTCGTATCCACGAGAGAACCATGACCTCAACAAATCATCGGGATTCGTTCCAGGTATTCTTCTATGCATAAACAATTACTTATGTTAGCTAAATTTACCTGTTGGTCTCCATTTATTTGAATTTATGCTTAAATCTATATATAGGAAAAGTTCAGTAATAAAATTGATGGTTTAGGGGCTTTACACATGGTATCGCAGCTATAATTGTTCAAACCCTTTGGGACCTTACAGCTCACGCTACTACCTCGCCCATCCGAAAACATTTTAATTCTCCGAGTTGTCATCGCCGGAATATGTATATCTAAATTCGTTGTCTCTCTATTTCTAAAAGTAATCAAAGCTTCTAGTCGTCGATATTATTTAAGCCATCTACGTGAAAAGAAAAAATACAAGTGTTCATTGTTGTCCAAGCTATTTAGTGTGGTTTTTTATTTTGAATTAAATGTCCTTCATATATGGTCACAAAGGTTCTCAAGATATTTGTGCCACCGTGGGAGGCATCAAAACTATCTTGTCTCACCGTAGGAGTCTTGAAACTTCTCTCGTGTGTGGTAGTACTAAGGTACCACCGTGTTGTCATCTTGTAACTATCACCTGAGAGTCCTATATAACATCATGACTTTGTGGTATCATTATGAACATAACGTTGAACTAGATAATCCTTGTCGCATAATACCATCGAGATATAATCATTGTAAATACCTAGACCTCCTCACCGTAGTTACATCGAACTCTTCTCACCGAGCTTGCACCGAAACAAAGTTTGCATTGGGGACCGTGTTATGTAGCAAAATGACTCGAAATGTGATAACACCTCACCGTGATAACACCGAGTGATTAGCTCCCTCATCGTTATAGCACCTTTCCACCGAAATATACAAAAAGGTGTTCACTGTAATGCCGAGCTTGGTATTTCATAATTCAATCGAGACGTGTCCATCACTTATCCGAGTTCCTTCCAACAATGATCTCTAAATCATACTCGAGATAGTACCTAACTTACCTCCACCGTTGAAAAATATATTCATGCTCCTAGCAGAGATACCGAGACGTCCTCTCTGTGGTCCGAACTCCTGTGATAGCACCAAGAACCTTCTTGTGACATCACCATAACATAGCCTCTGTAATTCCTGAAAATATATCTATGTAATTCCCTACGTTGCATGGGTTCCCGCACCCAGGGGTAGGGTTCCCGTCCTCAAGTACCGGGTGCTTGATGGGTTCTTCTTAGAAGCACCCTAAAGAACCCGGTAATTCATCGAAGAACCCGAGACTTCCCACACAAAATCAGGGTTCTTTTGCTGATTTGGGGATGGAGAACCCCAAAAACGAGTTTTTTTTGGGTTCTTCGGCGGCAAGTTTGGTTAAATTTTTATTTTATTTTATTAAATTCGACTATTACTAATCGCTATTAAAATTAAAATTTAAGATTTTTTTATTAAAATTAAAATTAAATATGACTTGACTATTCTTATTGCGATTTTTTTTTGTGTTAAAACTTAAAGAGTTAAAACTTACCCACTCGAACTCCGCAACCCACAACAATCGTTACCTCACCTCATCGCACAGCAACGTTCGCACAACAACTCACCCTCAGCACAACAAGCAGCAACCTCACCCACTTATTAAGTGAGCAACTTGAATTCATTAATAGAGATGGAGGAACTTGACAAATTCATGAAATCAAAGAAGGGAATGAAAGAATACAAAATCTTGAGGAAACTAGAAGACTGCACACATTTCTAGTAAGTGTAGTTGCAAAGTTACAGGTGCAACTAAAAGTGGGTTCAACATGGAAAATTTGAGTTGAACAGACAGTGTTTACTAACAACCAATACCCCATATGCTTAGGTATTCACGAAAGAAAATAAGGCACAATATTAATGCACCCAAATACCAAGGGTGTTGATTCGAGATTAGACTACTGGATACATGCACAGGGAACAAGGCAAAACGGGTGTGTTTAATTCATCTTCCTTCTATATCTAAAGTGTTATAAGTGAAAATAATTGCTGACACTGTAGTCTTTAAAATTGATGAAATTGTAGATGCTCATGTTCAGTTGATTCTAATTGCATGGGAAAGTCCCGCAAAGGAAGTTTTCAGAATGTTGTCATTTGTTATTTGTATAGTAGCTTCACTTGGATGGCATTACCATGATGCAAGTATCATCTTCTGATGGGTATGTTGTGACAAAGACATTCTTACTATGATTGTAGTGTTTTCAGCAGATATTTTCTATATCATTAGGGCATACATTGCTGTAAGTAGTGACAGTGGGAATTCATATAATCATTGCACACTTCAGTCTATCTTAATCTATTAAGAAATTTTGAAATTTTGAAATTTCAATGTATTATCAATTTTAATTTATCTGAAGAGTCAAGACTGATATGATATATCATTATGTGAATGTTGAATGTTCAATGATTTGCATGTTTAAATCTTTGAAGTTTAAACTTTAATTTTTAAATAAAAAATAATTTATTTTTTTTGTTTTATACAAATTCACACACACACACACATATATATACCCCCGACGAACCCACGCACCCTGTTTCAAAAAGTGTCGTCCTCGTCCCCGCACCTGCATCCGCACCCACGTTTCCTGGCAACATAGGTAATTCCTGAAAATAAATCTCTTAAATTCTGTGGTCAGCGAAGAGGGTCCTCTGAATTCCGAGTTCTGTTTTATGAGAAATGTGAGCTTCTAGGCTTGTATTTATAGTATTTTTTTCCATAAAATAAAAAGAGCCGACATTACTCCATGAACAATTGCTTCAATATTTATGTTGAGGCCGACTTGAATTTAGTTAGATGTAGTCGTCTTGATGATGATCTTATTGAAGCCAATAGAAGGACACTATTGGCGTGACATTCAGGAGGTCATCAAGCCACTAGGCATAAATTAGGAGCTTGCGGTGTCTCTGCTGAAGAAATGCCACGGCGTGACAACGGTCTTGAGCCCATATGGCAAGAAAGCACCGGGAATGAACAGACGTATGCCGACTTGAATCGCAGTGAAGCGGTCCTACTACAAAGGTCACGGTTCACCGTTGACTGTGCAAGCATCGAGATTTCACTGCATGTAGGGACCGACTGAATTTTTCCCACAAAACACAATAGAAATATGAACGCCGAACATGTCCATATTTTCATCGCCATTGAACCGATTGGTCGACTGGCTTTCAAAGCCTGACTAAGTCGTAAGGATCAAATTATTTAAAATATGAATAAAAATTGTAATTATGAATTAAATCTCGAGCATTTGGGTTACCAAGATGGGACCATCGATCACTAAAGAACCTTGTGTCACGATACAAACTTCCTGCGCTCGGATTAGATTGGGTGCCTACGTGTCAATTTCTAAATTGCGAGCAGAAGCTGACATGGATTCCTCGGAATAGTGTCTATTAGCAGTGCTATTTAAATAGTATATATATACGATTTTTTTTTATATTATTAGATTATAAATATAGTTTAAAAAAAAAATAATAATTAAATATATGTTATTATATAGATATAGTATTGAAAGTTGTGAAAGGGATTAAAGCAGAGTATGAAAAATAATGGGAAAAGGTACAAACCAAATTTTATTTAAAACCTTAAGTTAAAAATGACATCTGAACATTTGATACATAGCTTGGTAGAGATGCCAGTTTGATAATATCATGATGTCAATTCATCGAAATGAAATTTTGAACTTACTAAATTCCAGTTATTAGTTGTAGTCATAAGTAAAATAAAGGCGGTAAATCCCTTCCTACTCTACATCTAGGACTGAACATTCTAGACAAATATTGTGAAATGATATTATGATCTATCAAGGCCCTTGCATTTCATTCTAGAATTAGTACGCATAGAATATCCTGCATAGCACAAGGAGGTCGCGTGGCCACCCTCCTTGACCTCGATACCAGTAAGACTTGCCTATAGGTAAAATAGCAAAAGAACTATACCCGTATGTAAGCTCAATTTTACGAAAATAATATTTTAGACCAAAACACTACGATTCTCATAAATTTTATTATGTATTCTAAGAAAAGCCGCTGAAAGGCAAGAACGTACCAAAAGGTGACAACGCCAGCCGAGATGCATCCGTCTCTAACACCTCCGCCATCGTTGTCGCCAACACCCTGGTCACCATCGCCACCACCTAGATCATCATCAACATCATGCGTTGCTCCAATGCCCGATGTCAATTCCACCGTAATGCGCTCATTAAAGTCATTCGGAAACATTAAAAGGGGTCATGAAATGGCCAAATGTTAAAGAAGAACGACCTCATTTTTGAGGAAAAGACATTCAAAAAAGCTTAAAGATTATGATTATAAGCCACTTAGTGGAAGACATTTTATGGAAATCGCAAAAGATTAAACTCCCAGACTCGTGAGGACGAGTCGGAGAACATGTCGAAGCATGGTTAGAAGGATGATAAGATGCTTCGCACTAAGAGAATATTCTTCTACCTCTAAAACAAAGATCGCTATATTCCAACTTAGGGGGAATGCTCGATTTGGTGGGGAAATCTAGAAAACAACTACATCTCACATTAGACATCGTTCCTTGGGAGTTGTTTGAAAGACCGATTTCGTGCAAAATACTTACCACCTTTCTTTCAAGAGCGACATGTCGTAACCTTCCATATTTTAATCGGTGGTAGTAAGACCGTGGAAGAATACGAGATAAAGTTTATGGAATTGGTAAAATATGTTCCTTATCTAGACACAGATGAACGTCAAGCCGAGCGTTTCATATATGGATTAAATCATCGAATCATGACCATGGTAAGAATGTGGAAGCCATCGTCGATAGCATGTGCACGATATGCGTAAAAGCATCTAGGGATTAAAAAGGGGATTTCGAAAGCAACAGTAACCATCACAACAGATTTGACAGAAAGACTCTAAATTTCTTCGCAGGAAGTAGCTTGAGACCACCTCCTTATGGTAAGAGTCTATCTCAAGAGGAGTAGAAGCAAGAGCTCCCCATGACCATTAATACCATAGCTTCCGAATCATCAAACATCGGGCCCTGAAATCTCGAGGGACCCGGGTGATCGGGGAAGGAATGGGAGAGGAAGTGGCATCGAGGACAGAGCTCCCTGGGTCTAGAAATTCGAGTCGAATCAAGGGGGGGGCCAACTCAAGAGTTGATTGTTAGAGTTTGGAGGACCTCATTTCCAGCAGTGATTGTCCCGAGATCTCGACAGAAGAGAAAATGACCATCATCAAATACCCAAGGCAATCATAGAATCCATGCCATTGTCAACAACAACTGAGCAAAGACATCGATCCACCGTAGTGGAATCTTTAGGGATACTAAATGGGTAATAAAACTCAAAATTTTATTTGACACTGGTGCTACCGATAGTTTTATTTCGTCGACATACATTAAATAAATGTGGGTTGCGCAGCTTGCAAGAAAAACAATTTCTGGGATAGGTAGAAGTGGCTTTAGGAGAACTTAAACCAATAGAATTAAAAGTGTTGAGGATTGAAAAGTTGATCTAGGGAGTCTGCTTTCGACCAAACTAAAAGTATATGTCACGTACCCTAGAACTTACAAATTGGTGATAGGAATGGGATTAGGTTAGAGTCGCATCAAGCATGGGTAGAATTGCTTTTGGGAAAACAATACTTTGCACGAATGATGAGGGAGAGACAATCCAAATCCAAGGTATTAAGAGGAAAGTATCGTTATGCTTTCATCTCAAACCATATGCAAATGAAATGGTGCTGGAAGGAAAGGTTGTCAGTATATGCTGACTTCAAGAAGTACATGGGAGAAAGGACCATCCTTAGAACAATATCCGATTCTCGTCGGAATTTTCGATTTGTTTTTCCAAAGGAATTGCTAGGATTGCCTCTTAAAAGAGAGCTAGACCTCACAATAGAATTGAAACTCGGTACAGTAACTAATATCTAAAACACCTGACGATAATGACATCCCCGAATTTTCAATTATCACAAATACACAATGGAAAAGAACTATTAGATATAGGACACATTCGACCCGCATTTCACCTTGGGGCACTCTGTAATCTTTGTTAAGAAGAAAGATGGTTCATTACGATTGTGTGGACTATCGAGATTTAAATCTGCCATTGTAAAGAATAGGTATCGAAGGCTCGCATTGACGACCTTTTTGACCAAATGAAAAGAGTTGCAATGTTTTCAAAAGATCGATCTCGATATTAGGTTATCATTGCCTTAGTATTAAAGAAAGTGATGATCTCTAAGACCGCATTCCGAACTCGTTTAGGCATTATGAATTCATTGTGGTACCATTTGGGTTGACCAATGCACTCAGTATTCATGAACTTTATGAATAGCGTCCTCCGCAAAGTCATCTCCTATCAATTTGTGCATGTACTATGGACGATATTCTCATTTACTCTAAGAATGAGAAGGAGCATGAAGAGCATCTTTCGGGATAGTATTATCATGCCCTCAAGGAACACGCAGTTATATGGAAAATTATCCAAATGTTCTTTCTTTTCAAAAGGAAATTCGTTACTCTAGGTCATATCATATCTAGTGAAGGGATGTCCATGAGATTCGAAAAGGTAAATACAATCGGGGGAGTGGTCGACACCTAAGAATGCACATGAAGTGCGTAGTTTTATGAGTTTAGCAGTTACTATAGAAGGTTTGTGGAAGGATTCTCAAAATTGCAAAGCCAATCACAACTCTCCAGCCGCAAAGGTGTTAGGTATGAATGGACCGAAGAATGTGACAAAACATTTTCCAAAAATTTAAAGATTATTGACTAGTGCACCAATTTTGTGAGCACTGATATGGACAAAGATTTTACTCGTAGTACCGATGTATCTAAACATGGGTTAGGTGCGTATTAATGCGAGAAGGAGGCGTAATAGCATATGCTTCAGAAAATTAAAGTTCCATGAAGAACTTTATGCTATGCATGATTTAGAGTTAGCCTCAGATGGTTCTAGCTTTAAAGACATGGAGACATTACTCAGTAGGAAAAACTGGTAGCTTAAAAGTGACCACCAAAGTTCATGTATGTTATTCACCTAGAGAACTTAAATGCTAGACAAAAGACGATGGAGTGAATTTTTAAGTGAATATGATTTTGAGATTTCAGTATATAAAAGGGGAAGGAGAATGTAGTAGTAGATGCTTTAAAGTAGAAGACCTCGAGTATTTTCTCGCGTACCTATGAAGGTGGACTTAAGAGATCAAGTACTTGAACATCTCGTAAGAGATAGTTGGTACTTAAAAGTAAGGCCGTGGCTTGATATCAACCATTCAAAGGAACCTAAGTTCGAAGAATATGATCCGGAAGAAGACGAAATTTTGCGATTTCATGGAAGGATGTATATGCCCGTATCGTGAGATCTCCGAAACACCATCCTCGAAGCAATCCAATGCGCGTAGTATTGTGCACATCTTGAGTAAAGAAAATGTATACCGACACTAAGAGACTCTTCTTCTAGACAGCATGAACAAACGACATTGTCCAATTTGTCGCTAAGTGTCTTGAATGTCATGATAAACGCCGATCATTGTCACCTAAGTGTCTCCCTACAACCTCACGACATTCCTATGACCAAGTGGGAAATACCCTTGGATTTTATCATTGGGCTACCCTTACACAACAACAATCATAATGCCATTCTCGTTGTGGTAGATAAATTAACAAAAAAGCGCTCATTTTATCTCTACAAGAGATACTTCACGAAGTTGCCGATGTAGTTTATATTCCTAAATGAAATTCTTAGATTTCATGAGTATCTAAGAAAAATCATATCGGATAGAGATTCTCGATTCACATTGAGATTCTAGACTTGTATGCAATCCCAGCTTTCTTAGGGACTCAATTAAATTTGAGTACAACCTTATCATCCCGAGACCGACGAGCAAATAGAAAGGGTAAATCAAGTACTAGAAGATATGCTAAAGATGTATGTTATGGACCAACAATTGCATGCTGGGAAAAAGTACTTACCCTTAGTAGAATTTGCACACAACAATAGTTATCACGACTCAATCGGGATGTCACCATTTGAAGCATTATATGGGAGACCTCGCAAGACATTGTTGAGTTGGGACAGAGTTAGAAGACCGGTAATAGTCGTGTCGTAATTGATCCAAAAGATGAGCAGGAACTAAAGTCGATTAGGCATTGATTGAAAGAGGCACAGATAGACAAAAAAAGTTATGCACGATGCTTACGGACGATAGAAACTATTTAGTAGGAGTCGTGTGTTTTCATCCGCATTAGGCGAAATAAGGGCACCATTCGGTTTGGGAAGGGGACAAAATTATCACCTCGATTTATTGGGTTGTTCGAAGTCATGGAAAAAACTTGGACTCATCGCCTCGTCTTGGTAATCGCACCCCTACTTGCACAAAATTCATCATGTATTTCATGTATCTACCTTTACGACTACTATATTGTCTGACAAATCTCATAACCTTCAATTGATGAGGCTACGAGTATTTGGGACGAGAGAACCATTACGATCAAAACCATTATGCATCACTGAACGTAGGGTTCGGCGACCGGAAATCCCGACCGATAGACCAAGTTAAAGTCCAAAGTGGGACAAATATAGTCCCGGACTCGATGACTTGGGAAGATGCTCGAGACCATATGCCAAAAAATACTCCAACTTATGCTAAATTTTGAGAAACTCGGATTCTTTATATGTATATGGCTACTCTATTTTTGATACTTGAGACCTCTATTTTGAAATATCACGTAAAGATGAGTTTTACTTTGTTGGTACATGGATACCCATAAAGATATGATATTACTTAACTCTATTAATATAGGATATATGCTATTTGCTTAACTTTACTAGTGCATGGATACCCATATGAAGTATGTCATTTAAATTAATATTGTGAGAATATGAGATTTAAATTGTAGATTATGTTATAAATAGGGCTATCTATCAATTCAGTTTTCATTTTTGCATCTCAATATGATTGAAGGAATATAAATGAAGAGTAACTACATTTTAAATATGAAAGCTAAACATATTAGTATATAGACTAAAAATGGATAAATACATTGTATCATAGATGGCAACATGTATGAACTATACAGAGTCTATATTCAGCGAGAAACCGTATTGAATATATGGATGCATATGTTGTAATGTGTGTACGCAGTGTTTACATTGCAGTACTGTGTACAAGTGTTTACCTTGCGAACACATCGTTACCGAATCAATCACGTGATGACAATTCCAAGAAGCAACTAGAGACTCCATGAAGTTCCATGATAGGGGTGTTGACCCTAGTCCTACTAGGATGGGTGAGGTGTTGCCCTGCTCTGTTTATCCTCCAAAACTCGGAGTCATGGGAGGACCGTGCGCAGTCACGCTCTCCTAGACGTGTGATGATGATTACCGGATGTCTATGTAGTAAATTAGGTCGACGTATTCGACGCCAGACATCCTTAAGGTCTATGAATGGTTGGATCCCAGTAAAACCGATTCCATGGCATATTCTCGTGGATGACGGAGAGATGAGGGAGCGGGAAGAGATTAGGGAGGATAGGATGATTCTAGAATAGCTTGGAGACTCGGGTTGAGATGGAAAGTAATAGTTAAATTACAAATACATATATATTCAAACAAAAAGTCAATGTTAAAGTACAAACCTTACACCATCACCCTAATCTCTAAACACAACTATTGATATGATTATATAAAACCCTAACTTTCGGATGAAGTTTTTCCGAAGGGGGAAGTATGTAATGATCCCCATTCCAAATTATAAGCAAAATAATATTAGCGTGTATACGACGTATGCGTATGATAGCTACACATGCATATATTTCGTACACATCGCACTAGTATACATATCTACTAGTATTGAAAATATTCTAAGCTGTAGTAACGAATTGAATATCACAATGCATTTTATCTCGCCGAGATATAATGAAATATCAAGTTAGATACTTAACACGTATACCGCTCTTATATGCGTGTGTGGTGAGAGCATTAATCACAGTAAAACAAAATATAATTTAGTACAAATTATATGCTAGTGGACAAATAAAATAATAATATAATTTGATTAAAATTATAAAGTTAATTTTAATTAAGTTAAAAAACGAAAATAATAAAATCAATCTCAAATAATTAATCAAAGTCAATATCTACATAAATGACTATAATATCTCCATAAATGACTTAGTCAATATCTACATAAATGACTATAATATCTCCATAATCGACCATAATATCTACATAAATGATAGGAGGTGAATGAAAGTTATAAAAGGGGAGGAGTATGAAGGAGAGGAGGAGGCTTTTCTTTGTTAATTCTGCACTATTGTTCAAGGACATAGTGAGGGGTATGAATTGTTCTCAAGGGAAGACTCACCTGCTTCTTGGAATTTTTGGGCACGCAGGATAGCATAGCATCTTTGGGTCCAGGATTGTTTCCCTAGATTGTCGGGAGGAAAAGATTGATTCGGTAACCTCGCTCGGCGTCGTAGCTACGAGGAGAACCATCGAAACCCTGACAAATCGTCGCATTCGTTCTAGGTATTCTTCTATGCATAAATCAATTACTTATGTAAGCTTAAATTATCATCGGTCTCCATTTATTTGAATTTATGCTTAAATCTATATATGGGAAAAAGTTCAAAAATAAAATTGATGGTTTAGGGGGCTTTACGTAAATCTCAGGGATGGATGTCAACAACACGACGATTAATGTTCCCAAGAACAAGAACAACTTGACTTGCTTGTCGAATAAGCGCTTACACTAGCGCTTTTAATCCACTCTGCCTTGAACACCGCGGGATGTTCTTTTGCGCCTATATGCGCAGAATATGTTGCTCCAATACCGCCCTAAGCTCATCGACAAGTTCGCTACTGCTATTAGCTTGCATCCTCAACACCACAATCCGCTCTATCAATGACACCGCTTCTCCAATGTCACCGAACTTGGGCTTTCATGTTTGCCCTCTAACGACACCTCACCGAAGTCTCCAAAGGTTCTCGCACTTAGGTCTTCAACAAGTGCACCTTCTACTAGGTCTTCACGACAACAATTAGTCCTCTCGACAATCGTCGTTCATTAGTCCTTCATCAACACCCTTCATAACAATGAATTAACGCTTGAATCTCCTTGTAATTTTGGGCACACATGGACAACCCCTCTAGAGGGTCCCCCCCCAAATCACAGTACTTAGAGTTGCTCACTAACCGTTCAACACTTATTGTTGGACATATTTTTACCCAATCAACCCAAATAATCGTATCTACTTATATGTCGCCCTTTGTAGCCTTTTTTCAGCGGCACCGAAATTCACTCTCGGCCTTCTTGTCATGCACCCTGCAACTTAAGCCGGGGATCCGCGCCTTATTCTTTAGGCTCGTAACTTTCCGAACCTCGGCCTTAGAGGCTCTTTTTCCTCTCGCGGTGGGTCCCGAGGGGAACCCGAACAAGATATCTCCTCAGACGTCAACCCTCAGCGCCTCCTTCCATGAGACCCTAATTCACCCTCGCTGTTCTTGTCATGCACCCGCAGACTTCGTGCCGTGATCTGCGGCCTTACTTTTAGGCTCTAACTTTCCGCAGCTCTGCACTTAAAAAGCCCCCTTTCTCCTTTTGCAATGGGTCCCGAGGGAACTCGTCCTATCCAATCACATGCCTTTTCGACCTTCTTTCAAAGCAGCTTCGTGGCTTCTGCCCTTCCTCCCACTAATGTAGAACTTCAACCCTTATTCAAGGGCACTCTCCACGTAAAAATTTGGGCCGCTAAGACAAAATCGAGTCCTCTTAAGCTTGAGCAAACTCGGCCCGATTAGAATCACTAGCTCTCTTCTTGATGTCTTCTTTGAGATTTCATTGCACTTGGATGGATGCCAAATGATCTTCACTTCATCTCTTCTTATAGTGATCTTGGTAGAGCCATTAACCACCAAGGGTTATGACTTCTAGGCCAAGTGGGGACTTGAGCCTACATACCAAAAACCCCACTAACATAAGAAATAAATTTTCTTTCATTTGGTTTAGCCCTCTCCATTGTAGCCTTATTTGCCCCTTAGCCCTTCAAGGTTGCCATCTTGGAAACAATGAAACAATTAATTTCCTCTTGGGTCTTTTCGCCCATGACTTTGGGTACAAAGGCCATCGCTTTGGGTACACATACAACTCCTCACAAACCTAGTACCCCTGGGGGTTGTGGGAGTACCTCCGAAGCTACACATTTCAACAAAAACCCTAGGAAGGCTTTCTATGTGAGAAAATTTCCTTGATATTATCTTTAAAGCCTTGCTAAAGGACATAGTAGGATTTTCTAGGGTTAGTAGTGGACAATCGTAGTTGCCATCATATAGAAGAAATTCTTAAAGGTTTGTATTGAATTACCTTAGGGTTTATCCAAGATCCCCTTTTTCAAGGGAGTCCATGGTTTGACTCCATAAAGCTCCTACACACTCGTCAAAAAAGGAAAAAGAAAGAAAAGAAAATATAAGTACTAGTCTTAACTCCCATTATTGAATCCTTAAAATCTAAAAATTTACCTTTTCTTTTATTGTTTGAGGGTTATATTAGTGTTTGTATGTAATTGTTCTTCAATTTTCAGACATAATTAGGCTAGATGTTTATGGTTTAGTTAGTATTTTATCATCAAAAATATATCTTGTTATCATTTATTCCATTGCTAATTGAACTTTCAGCTCTCTAGGGCTTGATGTCCTGCATTGTTAAGGCTGTTAAGTGACTTTCATATTTCAGAAAATAATTGTCCATAAAACCTAGTTTAACAGTCTCTAGTTTGTATTTTTTTAAAAGCTGTAGTTTGGTTACATGCTTGCTTGGGGGAACTGAATTATTACTGTTGTTAGAAATTGATATATTGCTGAATATTGTAATTTTTTCACACAAGTTTTACATAACCACATTCTTTCTTTTTATTTATAGTGTTTAGGGTATCCTCTTGGCTTATCTTGATTCTTCACTTGATAAATATCGCAAATTGTATTGGTATATCACTCACATAGATCTGGAAATTGGTTTAGTTAAACCACCTTGTCTTCATTTTGAATGCTTAATTCTAGTGGTGGTATGTTTGAGACTTGAGTAACTAATATAGAGGCCTGCTATAGGATTCCTTGAAGTTACTAGAAAGCCTCCTTGTGTTGTTTTTCATCCATCATGAAAAGGAGGGAAAGTGATTACTAAGGGGACAGTGGTAACACTTCCATGTTCCACTAGTCTAGGTCCTTGTGAAAGGCTTTGCACCAAGGTGCCAGATTTTGTGATAAACACATATATCAGCAAGGAATTTTAGGAAATATTTTGATTCACTTGAGGCTGAGCTAAAGAGGACATGCTTTCCCACTTTGCTTAAATAGGTAGGAAAAACTTGTGTGACTGCCCTTTCTCTCCGTGATGTATCCTTCTTGTTGTATCATTTTGTGGTAACACATATGTCAGCGAGAAATTTTAGGAAATATTTTGATTCACATGAGGCTGGAGCTAAAGTGGACATGCTTGCTTACTTTTGCTTAAACAGGTAGAAAAAAACTTGTGACTTCCCTTTGGCTCCGTGATGTGTCATTCTTCATGTACGTTTCTTTTGTCTAGTAATGAAATATCAATTGCATTTTCAGAAAAATAAAGATTGCTTATTGCTAGATGCTGAAATTCAGTTTGATTCTTTGCCTGTTAGAACTTTTTTTCTAGGACATTGTAATGAATTTATTAGTCTCTTTTCATATAGTCTTTGTCCAAGAGTACCTATTTTTTAAGCTTGGGATGTATTATATTCTGAAATGGTACAGGCTTATGACCAATTGTATTCAGTAAAAGCAAACTAACTTATGCAATGCAAGTAAAAGCACTCTCCTCAATTCAGGCAAGGGGTAAAGTATCTCGGGGTGCCTTTTGTTTGTTTTGTAAGTTAGGATGTATGAAGTATGAATCTCTCTTTCTCTAATTCAGTTTAGCTTTATCCTTCATTTTTTTATATCATGTTCTCCTATTTTGATTTGATAGGCATCTCTAAAATGTCTTCAAGTAGAAAGAAACTCATTAATGTGATGCTTAACAAGGTCATTAACATGGTCCCCGAATCGCGGGTGAAAATTAGAGTGAAGAGGTGCCACAGCCGCCATGAGGAAGGACACTGTGGCTCCACGTGCTCGTACGTTGGAAGGGGCTCCATAATAAAAACCTAGCGTGAGGGTGCCATTACTCACCCTCCCTCGCCACCCTCGCCGTCGACGTACTAGTGCCCCGCATAGCATTAATGTCGCCAACCATGGCCCTCAATACCACCACCTAGCCCTCATCCGCGATTCAGCCCTACGTCTGCTCTCTCTTTGTGTGTTTCTTTGTTCTCGCTCTCGGCTTCAGCACCGGCTCTCGCTTGTCTCGAGCTGAGCGCTCTCCGGGCTGCCTCCTCCCGAAGCCTGCTCGTCTCCCTCCGTCGAGAGACACGCCCTCTGGGACAATTATGCCTCGCGGCCGCGCGCAGATGCAGCAGAGCCGGTGGGCGTGGCCGCCCTTCTCGCCCTCCCCCCGCCCTCCTTGCCCTCCCTCTCGCCCTCCCCGGGGCCGCGACCCTCGAACCTTTTCCATCGATTGGAATGAATTTGCTAGTTCTCCCCTATCAATTTGAACGCTCGGCCCTTTCCCTCAGCCTCCCGGGTCGACTCCCGATCGTTCTCCACCCCTCGAGCAAAAAAATGCGCTCGTAAGTCCACCATCTCCTCATAGGCTCGCTTTCACCCTCTCGTAAAACCCTGAAGCTCCCTTCCGTGCAAAGCGGCTACTAGTGGCAACAACGACTCAAGTGGTTCAAGGCAACAAAGCGTGCATGACTCAGAGCCGGGAGGTGGGGCGACGCTGACCTGAATTCAGTGGGATTCTCTCCGCACCATGCAAGTCCCCTCGGCCCACCGACAATCGCGGTGAACTCGGGCTTCCCTCGCTTTCCAACACGCCACCGCGAAGCACACACGTTGAGCACGGGGATGGAGGATAGCTGCATGTGCAGGGATCCTCGAAGAGCTTCCAACCTCCAAAGTGTGACAGGCGTGTGTCATCCATAGGATTTTCTTTTTCATCTCTCGTGGATTGCACATGTTTAAAAATGCTTAGCTTTGTTTTGTTGTACAATTTCTGCAAATTGTTCCTGCTGGTTTCTCTGCCATGGGCAGCAGTATCTTTTGGACTTCTAAGAACTGGTTTCCCCATTAGGGGCAGTCCAGTATATTGACAGAAATCTCTGGACTCTTTCCCTCTGGATTGAACACGTTCATTCCTCGAGGATGCGACTTGTAACCTTTTGGTTCATATGATCTAATAGAATTAGCCTAACTTAGAGGTCATTAACATGGTTGATGCATTTGTGGTGATACTGAATTACTTTCAACAATCGTAATCACAAGACAAACACATTTCTTCATCTTTTGAGTTTCTTTCATTCAGTCAGCTGAGAGTGCATTCACACTTGTTATGAGTTCTGGGGAGATTTCAGTGATCACTAAATTCTATGGGAGGACAGAGTTGCTGGCTTTGCTTCCTCCAGGAGGGTTAATGGAGGAGCATATAATTTTCAGATTCCCCCGTTTATTGCAAGTTCTTGGGGAGATTTCACTGTTTATACAAAGACTCTGGTAGGCCCCCTTGCTACCTTTTTCCATTACCCTGACCAGAATTCCTGGTATTGTATGTTGAGAGGCAGTACTTTTAGATGATGTGCCTCAAAGGAACCTTCAAGGCCAACTTGGTTGATACATTCTTCTTTCAGCCCCTCTCAGCTATCAAAGGCATTAAGTGCCCGATTGATGTTCATTTCACTGGGACAAACAATGATAACTCAATGGTATGATGCCCCCCAGCACAAGAGATCCACCTCATCTTACTGTTCTCTGCACTCTGGGGTAGACGACTGCCACCCTTGTTCTCAGTACAAATCTTGTATACATATGCCCATCACAGTATAGGCTAAATGCACTGGTAGGTTTAAACTTTTAAAAGCAAAAGTATGTCAGTAGTGATAACTCACATCCCAGTCTCTAATAAACGTAAGACACTCCCAGAGTATGGCAATGGAAGTCCTGAGATGGAGAAAGCTTGATCAGTCTTTCACTATAATATAATGGAATTTCTCTTGTATTGTTTGTAAATTTAATTTAAGTTCTTCAAAATCTATCATTGATGGAGATGCCAATTCCTTTGAACCACTTAGTCTAAAGGGCAATCTTGTTGGAAAAAATAACTTTCATATCTAAAGGGCTTTCAATCACATATCATTAAAAACATGTCATGAATAAATAAAAATTATTCTTCTGAATGTTTTTAGTATCAAAATAATAGATATAGCTAAATTGAAGGTTAAATTTACTCATAGATAAGGATATTTTGATTCACAGCAGTGAATTACCTTATATGATAGAATTTCTAGATTTTGTTGTTACATACCTAGCTTGATAGTTGCTAATACACTGACTGAAAAAGTGCTGTTATGATTGGAAAAGGAACCTGCTTGGTAAAATCTGAACTGAAAATTGGAATTACAGCTGAAACTACAAATATGAGATTTATCATTTTTTAGACTGAAATTGGAAAACTGCATTTTCTAAAGGTTATCAGTTGAAGGAACAAAGCTAAATAGCTGGAAAATGGACTCTAACAAACACTCAGTATTCCAAACAATTACATTAGATAATGTAACTTTGCAACGCATGCCCAGTGTTGGAAAAAGTGTAACTAGGTTTGGTCTTCATATGACTTGTAATTATGAAATTATGTAATAAAGAAGACAGATAATAAAATGTATTTTTTGGAAAATGCTTGACTCATGGGTTTCATGAGCAAGAAAGTTTTTATTATAGGTCAGAGACTTCTTCTTGATGTCTTTAGGAGTTTCATCTTATCATAAATATAATTTAGAGTCATGTATGTGAAGTGATGTTACACTTGTAAAGGGACAAAATATTGATGTAATTGTATGCTCCAAGACCTCTGTCAACTAGCCTCTTGAAGTCGACATAGAATATGCTACAAGTCTCCTTGATAAAGTCAGTTCACACTCATGAGACTCATGTCGGCTCAGAGCTAGGAACAGTCCCTATATATAAGAGAGGACTGCGGCCTCATTTGAAGAGAAGAAATTTGGATAAGCCTGAAACAGAAGTGCGAGAGGACAAGTCTGTAATAAAAGAGCAAGGAAGTAACTGTAATTGGAGTGAAGTGGGAGGCATCTTCATCTAAGGAATAAGGGTTCACATATATCACTGTTTAGGGGTTTACACTCCCTCCTCGAATATCTCAGAAAAGGGCTGAGGGGTATCAATAGTGTGAGAGGAAAGGCAACCCCAGTGCACACACAGTTCGGTCTTGAGCTGAAAGGAGTCATGTATATATCTCTGTCTTGGGTCAGCATGTACGTCGAGCATAACTCAGAAGGGAGCTGAAAGTGACTGCTGTAAGAAGGAAGGCTACTACAGCATGAATAAAGTGTTCGGTCTTAGACTTTAGAAATATCTAAAGGGTGCTGAAGGTAGGCTGAGAGAGTAGACACTAGGAGGCCAAGGATAAGATCAAAGAAAGAGCAGAAAAAGAAGGACACTGTCTAGGGCTAGGAACCGAGTTCTTCCTAGTACTGGTGCAGAGCAGTGCAGAAAGGAGGGATCAGCTAGAGAAGCTGAGAAGAGCAGTGACAAAGGTCTTGGAGGCATTCTAAGGTCAAGGGTCTAGGTCACGGTAATAGTACTTGTCAATTGAAGATCTATAAGAAGAACGATTATCGGGTTTTCCTCTCCAAGAGGGAGAGATTTTGGCCCTGGCTTAAAAAGCCCTAAACTTTGTGTCTTTTATATTTTTGATAATTGACTTGATGAAAGACATAACAAGCTAATAAAGAGAAGATCTAAGTAAGAGAAATAAGTTCACAAGCAATTATCAAGTAGAGAATTGAATTAAACTCTGCCCTACCAAATTCTCAACATCCATATCTATCCAAGTTGCTCTTGGCCCAAGTTAGTTCCCCTAAAGCAGTACCTGTTAAGCCCAAAACTCTACTCAATATGTCTTGCTCAAATGCTAAGCCTTCAACTTATACTTTGCTCCTGTCCCTCTAGCCCAAGCTTTGAGGTAGTCACTTCAACATTGTTTGCTCTTCACTTCGATGAATGAATGGAGGGCATCTCAAGTACTCCACCTAATTGACGATGTTAGTTTAATACAGTTGAAAAAATGACTATATAAACTCTTAAATGAAAAATCACTAGCAAAGAATCAAACCTCATGTTCTTGGAAACAAATCTGCAAAAAATCGGGAAAAATAATCACACCGCTGATGGAAAAAATTGGGTTGCATGATTTTGACCCTCTTAATGCTCGATTTTCTCTTTTTCCCCATTTGTCTTTGTCACTCGTTAGGGGAATGAGAGGGAAGGGGTTTACCATCATCAACAACCAGTTTTAAGACGGCCAAAGCATTATGATGCTCATCACTATCATAGTTTTTTTAAATTGAGCAAGGATCAATTCACATCTGCCTATGGTGTTGGTATTCTTAGATCCTAGATGTTTCTTCAAATTCCACCCACATTGTTAATTTTCATCACATGCTATATGCTGTTTCAATTACTTTTGCTCAATTAAACTCTTCAATTATCTTTCAATAACAATTAATACTTTTCATCAATCAATAGTAATCAAAGATAGAATAGTAATGCAATGACAATAGGAGACAATCAACACATCAATAAAAGACACTAGATTCAGGTCAATGGCCAGTAGAAAAACCCCCCCACAAGAGGGAAAACCCTTTCGTAATTCTTCTTCTATTAGATTGTCATAAAATGTTCAACAAAGATGTACAATGAGCCCATACGAAAATATTCAACAATACTCAACCAAACAATATCAAAAATATGATCCCAAACCCCTAGATCCCGATTACATAGGTGGAAGAGTTATGCATGCGATTGAGATGCTCCAACCACTACTGAAGAGCCTACATGCTTGCGGTTATAACGGAAAATTTCCCCGAGTCAACCCTTTGGCCGGAAACCAAAAACCCCTAATCACACTGCAAGTAGCTTCGCACCTTGTAATTTTAGACTCGTACAAACCAAACTCCGTGAACCAAAACTTTAGACTCGTATGAACCAATCCAATGAAGAGAGAGAAGAAGAAAATGCTTGATGATATAGATGCCCAAATGAGCTTGAGGTCACTTGTATTTATAGGCTTCCAAGGCTATCCAGTCTTGTTAGGGCGGACCTATCCTTTTTGTGCAGGTGGGCTTCAATTCGAAAATACTTTTTCCCTTATCCAAATTAAGTGCTTCAAGATTCAAAATTGGTCCTCTCAAAAAGAGGAATCTAGTCCCATGACTGGAATTTGTCACCGAGTTGCCAAATTAAAACTCCTCTTAGCTGAGGGGAAATCTCAATTGCGTCATGTAATCATTATATGTATCTTGTCATCATATCATGTCCCACCATCAGCCAACTCTATTTGCTAAATCATTCTCGAATGTAAAGAAGAAGAATCATCGGGGAGCATCAACTACCACCCTCTCGTGA
This sequence comes from Pinus albicaulis, assembly GCA_034641835.2. Classification (NCBI taxonomy): domain Eukaryota; kingdom Viridiplantae; phylum Streptophyta; class Pinopsida; order Pinales; family Pinaceae; genus Pinus; species Pinus albicaulis. The sequence goes on from JAXQQM020084013.1 coordinate 90,083, forward strand.
CAATGAGGAAGGTCCTATGGGACATTCTCACCTCATGTCATCTCATAGGGGAGCACATGCTTTCCACCGTATGTTTTAGCAATAGGTGAGATATAATATCTGCATCCATCCTATTGCTTCTTGATCTTCCCAACAAAAGAGTCATGGTAGAACACCTTGCATCATAAGCTTGGGTGAGATACTTGATTCACCAAAGGTAAGGATCACATACCCCCAAGCCCTCTCAACCCGTTGGCCGTACGGGGAGCTAGAAAGTCCCAACAAGCCCAACTTGTGGGTATGATGCAAATTGGGTATACTCGCTAGACCAAGATAGGGGAGCAACATCTTCCACCCTATGGATGAAAGATATGGGTGATACCCTATTGTCTAGAGATCTCTCAACCCCCAAAAAGCTTTACATCTTAATTCCTCACCTTGGGAGCTCGTACAGTGGGGGAAGAGCTTGGCTCGTTGTCCTCGACCGCCGATGCCCTTTATTAGAGAGGGGTCACAAGAAATAGAGGATCTCTCGCTAATCGCATCCCACTCTTGTTGTCGCAATATATCATTGTAGTGTCTAGGACCTTTTGTCACCCGGATTGTATAGGCACCGCGACAACGCTTGGTGACGGGGTCGTCACCTCGATCCCTCGCTCACCCAAGATCAATTTTAAGTGGCCAAATCCAAGATTTCCAAGTACTAAAACTCTATGAAAAAATTAAGATTTTACAATTTTAAGTGATTTTGACCGTTAAAGATGTGATTTTGGGGCTTAATTGTTGTTGATTTGACTGTAATAAACCGAAGTAAAACAAGGGTTTTTAGAGGTCAAACCCTAGGCCTAAGGCTCATAAAAACACTTGGCCAAGTGACCTAAAATTTTGGATGAAGATGATACTTGGAAAATCAGAATTTTTGAGCCTCAAAACTCACAAAACCAGACAAGTATTTAGCCTTGAAAATTTCAGATATGGGATTTAGGCGTATTAGGGGGCAAAAGAGGCCAAGAATAGAAAAAACAAGGCCAAAGAAAGCCAGTTTGTGGGGATAAAAGAGCTAAAATGATAGATTGGGGGCTGGAATGGCAAGAGGAAGCCAAAAACTGAAAACCTGTGTCTCAATTTTTTTTTTTGCTCTTCTGAATCTGAATTTTACCGTCGAATCTTTAGCAAATGTCCTTGCAAAATTGTCTAGAGACTAGATCTTACCCTCAAGGGCCTAGATCTAGCTCTTCTTTCACTTGATTCCTTGATCCAACCTGCAAAAATGAAAATAAAAACACCCAAACCCCAAATATATACAAAATAGATCTAAAACCCCAACACAAGTTAGAAAAATAATTTACACTTAAAATTACATAATTATTTTACAAATTGTACATGGGTTTTTAAATAAATTTTGAGAAAATAATTTTTATAATATTTTTTTTCTTGAAAGAATGGCTAAAACGCTTCAGAAAAATTATTGCTCACTATAGCCCTAGCGAAGATTTAATCCACCATATAAAAACTAGGAATCCAAGCAAGATGATCCTTGCTCACAGTTTGTGACCTTGGAGACCAACGATTGAGTACCTGCAAACGCTATGTATTATCTCAAAATATATCAAGTAAAACACCACATAGGAAGCCCGTAGTCAATACATACCACAGATCAACGAATAAGAACACCTCGAGTTGCACCATAAATTCTTTTATTATAGTAGAGAAAATAGTTCCCAACGGGAGAATAATTTACAAAATGATTCAACAACAATTCTAGCTAGAGATCAAGATGATTAGAGACTCAACTGACTCTCTAATTTATAGATAAATCTTCCAAATCGAAAAATAACGACCACTTTCTTTGATTCTTGTCAAAATAATCTTGGTTGTTGATAAACACTTAAAGGTCTTTTAATATTGGCCCTTGATTTTTTATTTTTGAGGGATTTTCGAATTTATCATTTAACCCCACATTAAATTAGTTCAAAATTAATTATTTTGAGCTAAATTCCTCAAAAAATTGACTTTGACTTAACCACCAAGGACCAAGGGTCCAATTTTTCTTAAAATATACAATATTCCCTTCGTGGGGACCTTTAAAAATTGGCTCTTTTAAGGCCCACGATATTTTCCATTTGGAGAATTTATTTTCCTAAGAAAATTTAAATTTGACTCTAATTAATTAATTTTCTGGCTTAGGATTTAATTTTATTTTGTTAAAAAAATTAATTAATTTACACGAGGGGATTTAATATTTTTCCAACCCTCTAATACACAAGATTTTACACTTATAAGACTTAAAGAGGAAATACACATTAGACTTAGACCCTCAAGACACATAACCCATCTGCGACATAACATGATCTAGTAGACCAAGTGATTTGTAATAAAATAATTAAGCCAACTAGATTAAATTATTCCCAAACCACTTTTACATTAGACTCGACTAAAACACTAGGACTCACCTAAGATTTCGACAATAATTTCACCCCAACTTTCGGGGTTTATGCTGGAGGGGAAAAAACTCTTCTGATTAGCCGTGTTTAGAAACACAAGTAATCAATGAGGATAAAAAAACCTCCTAGGATGAAATTCGTCATCAAAATTATAGGCTTACCTAAGTTGTTACATAGACTCAAGGTCTTACTTGGATCATTTACATCATATAACTTGCAGAATGGGGTAACCATGACACATGGACTGCTGATAGGTGATCCGATCCTGTTGGAAAAAATTGGCACTTCTGCTTCCTTGAAACATTGACAATTTGAGTGCAACAGTACCTGCTCAAACAATTCTCAAAAGAGCTTTCTCAACCAGACTGCTTCACAGCTAGCCATGCTAGTGACAATATACTCTGCCTTTTTAGTACTCAATGCTACAAACTTCTGTTTCCTGCTCATCCAAGATATGATGGCAGATCTAAGGATAAAACAACATCTATAAGTTCTCTTCTTGTCAACATTTTCTTCTCAATCAACGTCGATATATCCATGTAGTCCAACATGTCCGGAAAAATATCTCAGACTGAGGGCGATCATCCCATTCAAATATCTCAAAATGTGTTTGGCAACAACCCAATGCGCATGGAGAGGCTCAATCATGAATTGACTCAATGTGTTCACTGCATAGCATATGTATGGACGAGTGTTCACTAAGAACATCAGAGCCCCAATCAACTATCTATCCTTGGATGGATTTGCCAAATTGGGTCCTGTAGCTTCTCCACATAGGTTCTTGAAATTCATTTCTATCGGTGTGGCTAAGGACTTGCATTCTATCATTCCAAATCTCTCCAATAGCTTCATGACATATTTTCCTTGTGAGAGGAAGATCTCACCGGCGCTTTGCCACAACTCAAAGCCTAGGAAGTAGTGCATGAGTCCAAGGTCCTTCATCTCGAATTAAGAGGCTAGCTCCCTCTTGCACTCTATCATTAAGGGCTCGCTACCTGTCAAAAATAGATCATCAACATATAGAACCAAAATCAATGGCATACCTTGAGGCTTGGACTACCTTGAAGTAGAGGTTGCGATCGACATTGCTTCTTGTGAATCCAAGCTTCATCAGGTAACTATCTATGCGAGCATACCATGCTCTGGGGGCTTGCTTCAAACTGTACAATGCCTTCTTCAACCTGCAAACATGTCTTTCGATCCTTTACTTCAAATCCTTGTGGTTTCTCAAGCCTCAACATACACTTCTTCTTGTAACTGTTGAGATTTTGGGGTAGCATCGGGTGTGCTCTAGCTCTGAAATTTTGTGTAGGTGCTAAGAAACACGAGATCTCCAAGACCCAGAAAGCATTTGGAGAAATTTCATCTGGTGTTGAAGTTATTCAAATAATTAATTTTTTAATGAGGACCCTAAGTCTAACTTAGGGAAATAGAAAAATTAAAGTGAATTAATTAAACACATGTGATAAAATGTTCTAAGTGACGTGGATCAAGCAGTCTTTTAATCTGAGCCGTCGATTAGAGATTAGATCACGTCTGTTGGTTTTCCAATGAGAAAAGTATAAGAAAAGGGCTTGGGGTCAGTTGGAGAACAAGCACATAGGCAGAACACTGAAGCTAAGTTGAATTTCTGGGGCAGGGTTTGCTGAGGAATTTGAAGCGAGTTTGCAGTGCAGTGAGGGGTAGAGATCGGCAAGGGATGATCTGATCCAAGGCTGAGAATACAACATCAAAGGCAACTAGTACCAGACAGCATAGAGCCAACCAGGAGGGCGCAGTTCAACCAGCACCACACAAAGGACTGCGCAGAGGCTGCGTAAGCTCAGCTAGGGTGACGCAGACCCAACCATCGCCTCGCAGGGACAACGCAACACCAGCTAGGGTGACGCAGGCCCAACCAGGGTAGCGCAACACTAGTGAGGGTGACACAGTGAGGACGGTGGCTGCAAAGGCAGTGTTGAGGTTCCAGTAGGCCAGAAAGGGCTCGTTATCTGTAAATCTCGATTGAGGGTGTGATTCGGCCATATTTTCTGCCTTCGAGTGAAAGGTACAAGCTACCTTGTAATTTCTCTGTCGGGCCAACCATTTATGGTACCCAGAATGTTGTATTCAGATTGTGCATAATAATAAAACCCTCTAGAGCTGCTACACCGATTTTCCCGCATTGGGTTATTCCGGGGACATTTGTCCGAAAAATCTGTGTAATCTTGTCACATGTGCGTATTGTTTAGTAAATGATCTGTAGATGTGTACGCTGCAGTTTGTGTCTGCTTTAATGTTTTTTCTGAATACTTCAGTTAAATAACTTGTTAAGTTAATTAAACAAGTAGGCGAAGTAGATCAAGACACTGTAGTAGGGTTACCGATACAGGCTCGTGGTAACCCGAGCATTGCGAATCAGGCGATCCACCTGTCGTGACTAAAGATAATTGCTCCAGAGAGGGAAGCTGAAGCAACAAAGATCTAGAAGAGGGCAACGCAACACAACACTAGGAGGGATGCAACCCAACCAGGTTGACGCAGAGGCCACGTAGAGGCAGCACAGAGCCTTCCAGAGTGACGCTGCGCAGTCGCTGCGCTGAGCTAGTCTGCTCATGCAGAGGCCAGCCAGAGGGACACAGTCCGTGTGGAAGAAATTGTTGTACAATTTGCCAAAGTCTGGAAGAAGAGCTTCTGATCTTTAGAAGTTGCTGGTGTGGTACAGGTTCTGTCGGTGCAGAACAATGTCTAGCAAAGGTGACAAGAGCGGGAGGAGAACAGTCGCTCAGCAGATTTGTGCCAAACAGATTCGAGATTCAATCAGGAGGGTGATCATAGAGGACTGATTCAGTTGTTTTAGCGGAGGATTTCCGGGAGGGAAATCAGTTGTCAGAGGGAGAAAATACTATAGAGGGTTTCTATCGCCAAGAAACCCAGATCCAATTTTCTGTTGAGTGTTGCAGCAGGAAGAGGGAGAGGAGTACCCGTTTTGACAGATTTGAGCTAGATGGCCTCATATGGACTGTGTGATCAGGATAGGTTGGACGGTGTGTCCAACTTCGCGATCTGGAAGGCCAGAATCCTGTCAGTCCTGGAGGAGTACGACATCAGGGAACCCACAAAGAATGTGGTAGCTGTGTCGACCGATGCAAACGCTCTTCAGAAGTTTAACGAGAATTAGGCCCGGGAAAAGCGCTTGATCATGGATGGGGTGAAGGATCACATGGTCCCACACATTGCCGAAAAGAAGATGACAAATGAGTTGTGGACAACTCTGACCACACTGTATCAGGGGAGCTCTGTCCAACGTAAAATGCTTTTGGAGAACCAGATGAGGATGTTCCAGATGCACAAAGGGGAAGAGATCGATCCATTCCTTTCTAGGCTGCAGACTATTCAGGATCAGCTAATTGCCATGGGGTCAACTCCGGATGAGGTACTCTTAGTAAGGACAACCCTGAATGCTATCACTGACGAGTGGGAAACCTTTGTCCAAAGCATTTTGGGCAGAGCACAACTCCCCAATTGGGGTGACATGTGGGCCATGAGGAGATCCGGTGGATGACCAACAAGGAATTCAACACCAGAAGTAGCAAGGTGAAGAAGGAGGAGGAAGTGGATGCAACTCTTGCATCAAAGGAACGACGATAGCAAGGGAAGAAGAAGAGGGACATATCAAAGGTTCGTTGCTTTAATTGTGGTGAACTTGGACACTTCGCCAACACTTGTCCTAAGAAGAAGGACAAGGGATCTTTTGATTCCAAGGCAGCAACAACTAGAGGTGACAGTGGTAGTGAGAATGATGTGGCTATGAGCGCTCATGTGTCTCGAGAGAAGAGATGGGGTGACGTTGATCTGTAGAGCAACTACAGATGGAAGGCATGATCCTTGAGGTGCCCAAACTCTTGGATCACATACGTGCTATGGGAGCCTTAAAGACAGTAGTGGGGATGAGTGGAGTAGTGGGTGCAAAGGATCACAGTGAAGTGGAGGGCAGAGCTGGGACGCTGTAGATGGGAGCAGCGCAGTGCAGAGGCAGCCGCAACGTAGAAGCAACAACGCAGAGGCTGATGGGACTTCAATAGCGCTGAGAGGCAGTGCTTACGCAGTGCAAAGCTGTAGCAACGCAGTGGCTTCAGAGAGACAGCGCAATGCAGCAACCGAGGGAGCTTCAGTGATGAGATGCAGCTGGATTGACTTGTCTGTTCGTGATTGGGCAAGGGTCCTTTAGTTGCTTACTTCTCAACAACTGAGTTACAGTGCAACAGTTGGCAGCACGATGCAACAATTTGAGAGGGAGCTGCAGTACGGATGCAACAGTGTCAGTGGTAGTGACATGGGCAGCAGTACAGTGGCAGCAACGCAGTGGATGGAGGGTAGCAAGCCAAGCATCAACAGCGCAAAGACCGATGCTGAGATCAGACAATGCTTCAGTATGGAAGTGTTGCTAGAGCACACTCCACGTTAAGAGGGAGTGTTGAGATTTTTGGGTAGCATTGTGTGTGCTCTAGCTCCGAAATTTTGTGAGGGGGCCAAGACACATGAGATCTCCAAGACCCATAAAGTGTTTGGAGAAATTTCATCTGGTGTTGAAGTTGTTCAAATATATATATATATATATATATATATTTTTTAATGAGGACCCTAAGTCTAACTTAGGGAAATAGAAAAAATAAAGTGAATTAATTTAACACATGTGATGAAATGTTCCAAGTGACGTGGATCAAGTAGTCTTTTAATCTAAGTCGTCGATTAGAGATTAGATCACGTCTGTTGATTTTCCAACGAGAAAAGTATAAGAGAAGGGCTTGGGGTTAGTTAGAGAACAAGCACACAAGTAGAGCATTGAAGCTAAGTCGAATTTCTGAGGCGGGATTTGTTGAGGAATTCGTAGCGAGTTTGCAGTGCAGTGAGGGGCAGAGATTGACAAGGGGTGATCTGATACAAGGCCGAGAATACAGCAGTAGAGAGGCGACTAGTACCAGGCAGCGCAGAGCTAGCTAGGGGGACGCAGTTCAACCAGCACCATGCAAAGGACTGCATAAGCCCAGCCAGGGTGATGCAGACCCAACCAGCGTAGCGCAGGGGCAATGCAGCACCAACCAGGGTGACACAAGCCCAGCTAGCGTAGCGCAACACCAGTGAGGGTGACATAGTGGGGACGCTGGCCAGTGAGTGTTGACGCAGAGGCTGCAAAGGCAGCGCCGAGGGTTCCAGTGGGTCAGAAAGGGATCGTTATCTGTAAATCCCGATTGAGGGTGTGATTCAGCCATATTTTCTGTCTTCGAGTGAAAGGTACAAACTGTCGTGTAATTTCTCTGCAGGGCCAACCATTTCTGGTGCTAAGAATGTTGTATTCAGGTTCTGCATAATAATAAAACCCTCTAGAGTTGTTGCACTGGTTTTTCCGCATAGGGTTTTTACGAGGACATTTGTCCGAAAAATCTGTGTGTAATCTTGTCACATGTGCGTATTGTTCAGTAAATGATCTGTAGATGTGTAGGCTGCAGTTTGTGTATGCTTTAATGTTTTTCAGAATACTTCAGTTAAATAACTTGTTAAGTTAATTAAACAAGTAGGCGAAGTAGATCTAGACACTGCTGTACGGTTTCTGTTTTGAAACTTTCATAGTAACATACCATGAAAGAATGTTGTCTTCATGTCCACCTAATGAAGGGTCCATCCTTGACTTGCAACAAGGGAAACTATCGAACAAATGGTGGTGTATCGAGCCACAGGAGCAAATATATCATCATAATCTTCTCCCTCTTTTTGGGAGAATCCTCGGGCTACGAACTTTGCCTTATATTTCTCAATACTTCCATCGACTCCATGCTTGATCTTAAATAGCCATTTTGAAGTCACGACAAATTTCCCCTTCGGTCTTGGCACAACATCCCATACATCATTCTTCATAATTGATTCATACTCTTTGGCCATAACATCCTTCCAGAATTTTTCTTTCACGACTTCTTCAAAGGTGTGAGGCTTAGCTTGAATTATATTGCTCATAGCTACAAGATATCTCTGGTAGCTGCATGGCTTCTTGCTTTCTCAAATGATCTTCTAGCAGGGATGTGTCTCTCAACATCTTGTAATGTATCATGAAGTCAATGTGGCCTCTTCTTGGCAGGAGGATCACATGGAGGAGGACCCAAGGGCTCCATGGGATCATCAACAATGTCTCTGTTGGATTCAGGTACGGAAGGACCATCTAAAATATCCATATCATCATTCCTCTTCTCAGGCGGAGGAAGGTCCCTTGCTTTCCCAAGGGCAACATCTTCATCAAACGGTACATCCCTGCTAATTTCAACCTTCCTTTGACCAAGAATATATATTCTAAATGCTTCAGAATCTTCACAATATCCAACAAACATACCTTTTCTTCCTGTTGCTTCCAACTTGTTCCTTTTGTACTTCTGTTAGTGTTAGTCTGTTCAGCCTGTCACCAATGATCAAATGGGCTCTTATCATGTTTTGTGAGGTTTTCAAAGTCAAATTTTTGTCATTTCATTAGGTCTTCAAGTAAAAATTTGGTGACTGGATAGTGTGTCTTGGGCTATGTCCACTCCTTTCAAAAATCGGTCCTTGTCATCACTCAATTGAATACCATCATGGAAAGATCATCATTATCACTTCAGTCATCATCATCATGATTTCATTCAACTTAGTGTCTCCATTAGGTCATTAGGGTTTGATTCACCGAAATCTGTCATTCCATGCATAAATCCGGCAAAGGAGGAGTGGTAATAGGTAAGTTTGCTCAATGAAGTTTGGTTTCAAAATGTGATATATGTTTCAGATTATGTAATAAGTTTCAAATTCCAAAGCTGCATAAGCAAGTTTCAAAGCTACAAGTTTTCAAAACAAAGTGAAAATCATGAGGTGGGCCACCCTACCCCTTTGAATTTGTAAGTCAAATAAACCCTTCCCACAGTCATTTTCCCTTTCCCCACATCCACATACACTCCCTGAAGCCTCACACCCCCTCACTTTCACTCCCTAAGCTTCTACATCCAAACCCTAAACCCTACACCACACCACTATCCCTACGCTGCGTTTTTGGCAACCTCCTAGACCTAGTCTTGTAATAAAATTCCCTAGGTCTACTCCTACCCTAATTCCCTTCCATTCCACTTCCTAAACATTCCTAACACCCTTCCCTACTTCCCTAATTCTTCCTATCCCCATTTCCTTCTCCTAACCCCTCCATCCTATTCCATTTCTCCATTCCCTTGTTTTTCACTATTAGGGTTTTCCCCTTGCAAAGTACATATGGAGGGAGAAAAGAGGCCTTACAACAAGGGAGGCATGTCAAGATATGAACCACTCAACACACATGAGATTATGTCCTCTTTGCTTGCCAAGCAGTGCCAAATTCCAAGAAATCATATAGCTTCACCTTTCCAAGTTATGGGCTGCCTAGGGTTTATAGTGCACACATGAACAATTTTGCTTCAAAATGTGTTTCTGACCAAATAGAGATGAATTTTCCAAAGTGGAAGAGGTTTTTGTCCATAATACACCAAGGAACAAAAACCTACTTCAATTTATACACAGGTATTATTATTTGGGAGAATTGCCAAAAATACAATTGCCACAGGAGGTTTTCTGTACTTCTGGACATCTTTACTTCAAGATAGTTTTTCAGGGGTTTGGAGAAGGTGTTTACAATGCTTGATGACTCCATTATGTAGCATAAATCCTAAGCTTTCCAATGGTACCTTCAGATCTTGATTTGGACCCCTGGAAGGCCTTCAAATTGCCTTTTTCCCAGCTTGCTATGCTTTATCCAGGGACGCTACGCTTTATCCAGTTTTTGAGCGATCAATTTTAAACTTTGATTCTGACCAAATGGGAAAGTATTTTTGAAAACTGGAGGAGGTTTTTGTTCCTAACATGCCAAAGAACAAAAACCTCTATCAGTTTTGTAAAACGTTTCATGGTTAGAGAGATATTGCTCCATCTTTGAGGCCTATTTTTGCAAAAAAGCCAGAAATTTTTGCACAGTTTTTGTCCAAAAGGTGTAGCGTGGGCCACGCTACACTTTTGTTGTTGGGGTCCATTGGATGAAAACTCAACATTTTTGGATTCCTCTTGATGAGTACATCAATCCTAGTCAGCGGTTGAGCCATGTGAGCCACTTCTGGAGGGTCAAAATGCCCAAAAACATGCAAAAAATGACCTTTCTGCCCTGTTTTTGGAGGCTTCGCTATGCTTTCTGAGTAGTCTTGGGAGAATGAAGTTTTGGAGGGATAGGAGCCACCTTTTTGAATGCTTGATGAGGCCATCATGTAGCAGACATCCAGGGCTTTCCATACCATCTTTCAGATCACGATTTGGACCTCGAGAAGGCCTCTAAAAGCCACTTCTACCAATTTGGTGATGCTTTCTCCAAATTTCGCTATGCTTTCTCTTGCAAGCATTTTTCACAGGTAGGTTGACCTAGTTTGACATTTTACCTATGTAATTGATGAATGATGATGATTTTGTGATGTCTTGAGGTGTAATTGAGCTGGTAAATAGTGAAATAGGGTAGATACATGCTTGTTAATGTAATCTTGGTCAAATGTATCTAGTTTCCTATGATGAGGTGAATTGGTTGACCTCCGCTAGACATTAGAGTTTTGTTGAGCATATCATGTAATCAGCCCCACAACTGATGGATTCGACCCCTAAGAGAGGGGAGATGTTGTTTTGGTCTATATCTATCATTTTCAGAGTCATTTGACTAGTTGGACATCAGTGGATTGTAATCTTATAGTTTGTACTTTCACTCATATTCAGAAATCAAAGGATGCAGTTGCAACTATTATCTAGGAATTCATGTGCAGTGAGTTTATGATCATGTATCTTCTCTGTTATAGTCTTTATTGAATGATATATAGCTCCTCTTTCATATCTTGTATCTTCAATGGCTTTCCTTATAGTTCATAGGCAAAATTCTATTGAATTAGCTCTGTTTATATGGAAATTTCATTTTGTGTTTCATGCTTCTAGTTTAATGAATTCATGATTGAACATGCTCATTGAATCCCTCTACTCTTTCAGACTCACTTTACCTACAAAACCCTAAAGTCATCATAGATCCATTTCTACCTTGCTCCTTTATATTTTTGTAGCTGTAAACCCTTTGATACCTAAACCTAGCTACTTGGTTTCATCCCTGATCCAACATCAAACCCTAAAACACTCAAAACCTAACTGAGCCTATCATATCTAGCCTAATATCCTTCATGTCACAATCAATCCTTGGCTGTGATCTCATTGAGAGAGCCCTCTCAGCTTGGTAGGGCTAGCTACTAGGTCAAAGTGGTGTGTGGTTACCTTTGTTAGTCTCCTTTGCAGCGTTCGGAGAACTGGTGGACTGTTAACAACTTCGACACATGAAAATATACTGGACAACCGAATATACAGAGGTGACTAACATCGGGCTTGACACCTGTGAATACTTCTTCGGGAGTCTTGTTGTCTAATGCTTGATGAGGTACCCTGTTTTGAACATATACAACCGCATTAGTTGCTTCCCCCCAAAGGAACTTAGATAACTTTTGATCGTGGAGCATGGCACGAGCAATTTATACAATAGACCTGCTCTTCCTTTCAGCTACTCCATTTTGTTCGGGATTATAAGGCGCAATCGTCTCTTTCTTGATGCCTTCCTTCCTGTAAAAATCTATGAATTCATTTGATATGTACTCTCCACTGTTGTCAAACTTGAAGGTCTTAATTTTCTTCTCTATTTGATTTTCAACCAGAGACTTGAAATTCTTGAACAAATCGAAAGCACCATCCTTATTCAAGAAATATATCCATGTCTTCCTTGAGAAATCATCAGTGAAGGTAATGTATGTTGAGAAATCTCGGGCAACTAGATTAGGTGATTTCTCTTACTTTGATAACTGGTTGTGATTTATTTTTACTTTACTTAATTAACTTCTTCATTCCTTTATTATTATTTGTGTTCTCTATCATCAAACGACTACCAAATCATAAAGAACAGTGAGACTATAGGACACAAGATGTAGGCGATCAACCAGGGCCAAAGCCTCTCTAATTAAGAGGAAAACCCATCAAAATTTTTCTCTTGTTATAGGACTTCAATTGATGAATTCGAAGACCTATGACCCTTGACCAAGACCCTCCAAGACCAAGTCAAGTTTTTCCTTCTTTAACGACTTCCAACTACAAACTTCGACCTTCCAATAACTTCTCCAACATTTTCGACCCCAACAACAATTTTTGCACCTTTGACCTTGATGCAGCTTCAACAACTTCGACCTAGCAGTTTCGCAACTTCGACCTTACAACTTCACAACTTTGACCTTGCAACTTCACAACTTCAACCTTGCAGCTTCATAGCTTTGATGCAGCTTCATAACTTCGACTTGTGCAGTAACTTTTAGAAACCCTAACAAAAGTGAGAGAGAGATAGGTCCAAAAACATCGAACTTGTTCTTCTTTTCCTTCTTTGTCCTTTTCCAACTTCTATCTGAGGGAGACTGAACTTGTTTGAGTGAGTGTCCAAATGAGGTCGAGTTCCTTCTTATTTATAGGCTTGTGAGGGGTACAAATTGCTCTCTTTAGGCTGACTTGTCCCTTCATGTAGGCCGACTTGATCTTTGCGCCATGACGAGGTTTGGGAGGGTGACTCTATTTTGACTCAAATACATTTTCTTTACAATATGTAACACGCCCAAATGGGTCTTCAATACATGACAATGACTCAATTGACTTTATGACAAACCTAGAAGCCCTCAATGGGTGCTTAACCTAAAAATAAATTTCCCTTGAGCATGAAACCTATGCCTCAAGAATAACAATAATAAATTGATTTTTCTCTTTTCATTAAATACATAAAATAATGATTACATATGTCATTATGAAGACCAAACCTAGTTACATATTTCAACACTCCCTCTTAACTAGGGAGGTATTCATAATCCATACAAGGTAGTTGGACATTCTCAATCTGAAGAATTCTCATAAGAGTTAGATTGGTAACCCATTTGTTTAACATCATGTCATTCGACATTGTCACATAACAAGGCCTTAACTAACAACTCTATCTCTCCACAAGATCAAAGCACAATGTTGGCGAGACTAATGATTTATAGACACCTTCATCATTATCTCTCCAAGAGCATACCCCACCTGGGTATTCACAAGATATGTCTTACCAGGAATATTCTTATTTTGGTTTCCTAGTCCTCAAAGAATATTAGTCTTTCACGACTCCTCTTATCTTGGGTGCCCTACCACATCCTCAAAGAATATCGGTTGCCAGATGCTTACTTAATCCTCCATTATTTCTTCCCAAGTGAAGACAAGAATGATGTGTGTATCAATCCCTCTCAATTAGGGAGGATATACCCATTCCTTTATTCCTATAAAGGAACGCTCTCAAGCTCCCTCTTATCCAAGGACTTGTCCAGGCTCCCAGGGACTTGCTTCCAAGCTCCCTCTTAGCCAAGGACTTCTGTAGCCTCCTAGGGACTTGCTTCCAAGTTTCTACCAAGTGAAAAACTTGTTTCCAGTCTCCCTCTTAACTAGGGACCTATTTCCAGCAACAACCTTTTATTCATTGGTGGAGATCATGGGACATTCAACTTCTTGTAGTGCTCCTCCATTCGATGTCATGAATTTTATCTTTAATATTATGGAGCCTTCATCTTTGTAGGGCATTAACCATCCATCACTTTCCTCAAGTCAGGGATGTCATCCTTCCCTTTATCTGAAGGTGATTTTTTAGTCCACATCCGACTTTCCTTTATACAACTGCCTCTTCTACATCATGTTGCCTTTAGGATCCTCCATCCCACCACATGAGTGCTAGTTGTAGATGACATCTAGAACTCTTTTTTTGTGGTAGCCCTGCATTAACCCATCCAGATGTTATTCAAAAACCAAAACTGAATATCAAATCAAAATTAGCTTTTGTGATGGCCCTTCATCATGACATCTGTTTGCTTGCAATATTAATTTCCCGCACATATATTTGACACATCTCCAAGATATACAATGTCAATGGTCTCCTTCATTTCTAGACTTCATCAGGGTCTTCATATCTTTCACATGGAGATATCATAGTCAAATCCTTTTAGTCACTGCATGTTGATTGCCTTTTCTATAGTTGCTTCTTTCATGATCTCTTCCTTTCTTTATTCACACATTGTTTCCCTAGGAACTTCCAATCATAGTTCTTTCATCTTTGTCAACCACCTCATATTCTATATGAGGATGTATTATGTTGATTTCATCTAGTAAATATGTGAACCATGCCTTTATGCATCCTTTTAACGAGAGAGATTCCTTTCCTTTGATCATACTCATGAAGTAGAGCATGCATCCTTACTATCTGCAACTATGTAATGACATGAATTGACTCATTGAACATATATATACATACCTCTTTTCTTCTTTGGTCATCCAGACTTTCTTCATTAGCTTCCCATCCTTGATTGAGAGTACTTCAATCATCTTTGACGTGCTGCATTCCTTTGTCATCATACCATCATTCTTCTAAACAACGAATCCCATATCCCAAGTGGAATTCTTAGCGAGACATCTTTCAAGAGATGAACCTTCTAATGAGAATTCCAGCAGAGGATCCTGAATATCCTCATCTTGCAGATGCTCCTTCCCAATGATTTATGATGAGTTCTATACTACATGACTTACTTCTACCCATAAGTACTACTTATGATTCTAATTAGGTTACCAAGAGCTACTTCCTTATAATGATGATTATCATAGAATCCTACTTCAACTATCTTTCAAGCTTCTTATGATGATGTCTTGAGCTCTTGCTTCAGTCAAATGCTCCTATGATGCCATCTCCTAAACTGATGCATCCTATCATGCTTCTAGTGATTCCTACCATAATAGCCACATTTTACAAGAACTGAAAGGAACTAGGTGGAGAAGACTTATCTCAATCATAGTAGAGATATTTTACTTATTCCTTCTTGGATTTCTTCTTTTCAACGTCTTCCACTTCTTCAGTGATATGGGCTTCTTCCCTTCCTCTTTTGTTGTTGTCCTTCTTGATCTTAGGACAATCTCTCTTGGAGTGCCCATAATTTTGACATCCATAGCATTGAAACTTCGACACGTTCTTCTTCTTTTTTTGAGGACCAAGCTTCCCAAACTTCCCCTTTTTTCTAGCCATGGCAACAAATACTTGAGCTTGCTCATTTGATCCTACATCGATTTTTGCCTTCAACCTGGTTTCTTCGATTGCACAATGACCATAGTTCATTGAATGGAGTAGCTTCCTTCTTGCCATAGATGCTTGATGTGAAGTTGCCCCATTCCTCTGGTAGTGCATTGGGCGCCTTCACTAGTAGAACTTGATTAAGCATTAGTAGGGAGAGTACGTGTCCTCCTTCATTGCATCATTAGATGTAAGTAAGCAGTCCCTCAATCCATCATCCTTGTAGAGTTTGGTGCTTGGCATGTTTGACTTGAGATGATGTTTAGCCTTATCTCACTCTTGCACCACATTCAAAGTTTTGTTGACTTGGTGAAGGTGCAAGCTTGCTATCCATACTTGGTATATTGCTCATTCGAGTCCATTGCCTTAACTAGTCCATTAGGTCGAACTTGGTACTATTATACGATGGTCTCAAATCTTTTGTAGTCTGTTGGTATTGCGATATACCAACTTCCTCCATCAGTTACTTGCTTGATATGCCTAGCCTCTTGTTTCCTACCAAACATGGGATGAACAAGATCATCAAAGATGATATCTATAGCTAGTTTTGTAGGCCACTTGGATAAGCCTTCTTGGTTGGTTACACTTGAAGATGGCCTTCTATGTTTAAAAGAGAATGAATCCAAGGGATTGACTCATTGTTCAGCCCCTTTACACATTACACATACTTTGCCATTGGAAACATGCTCTTGATATTCCCTAGGGTCAGTCTAGAGTGGAGTTGCATATCATGTCAAGATAGAGCACTAGATTGACCAATCAAGGAGTATCTTCCACATGTGCCATCTTTGGGAGTTTGCGATCGAGGAGCACTTCATCTTCTGTTGCACGATTCACTACAAGATCCAAGGATGGTTCTATTGTCTTTTTAGAGAGCTTTAGACTCTTGCCAGTTTCTTTAGGTATCTTGATTAGAGATGCATTGCCTTATATGTGTAGGAGGCCTTCAGTTTTTGTTCTCTCATCCTCTAGCCACATCCACATCCACATCGTGGACTAGTGCCACTTGGCTTATCACTTCCTTTTTTATGATGCTCCCATATACTAGGGGCATTAAGTTTAGTGGTCTCGTCCTTGACTCCAAATTAATGTGGACCTGGAGAGCCTGTTCTACTTCCGGGAGACCCCAACAATATTGCCAGTCCCAGTCCCATACCAGTAGTCAGACACTATTTTCTAGGCCATAACAATAGACTATCTCTTCTATGTAGTCACATAGTATATAGTCCAACTCTTCTTCCAATCATTCCTTTGGAAAGACATCTATTTTAAGCTTCCTCCATTCAACCTCGAATGTTAGAAGAGATGGTTTCAATGGACCAT
Organism: Pinus albicaulis; assembly: GCA_034641835.2. Lineage (NCBI taxonomy): Eukaryota > Viridiplantae > Streptophyta > Pinopsida > Pinales > Pinaceae > Pinus > Pinus albicaulis. The sequence continues at coordinate 107,027 of JAXQQM020084013.1, forward strand.
GATAGGCCTATACTATTTGTATCATGGATCTTAGATCCACTCATCTTGTACCTCCTCCTCTTTGATCTTCTTTCCATCTCCAGAGTTGGCTTTCCAGGAACTAGATTAGGTTCATGCTTTACTTTAGGGATGTTGCTTTTTATAGGAGCCATCTTAGTGCTCCCTCTTTGTATTGACACCTCGTACCAAGTAGTCCCAATGACACACTTTAGTGGTCATTTGTTGGACATTAATACAGTTATGTCATTTTATCTTGGGCAAACGTTTGTTTAGTGACATTAAGGTCAAGTATGAACAGAGCGAACTGAATGTGATCTTTAATATTTGTGGTGTGGTTACTTCATTTATTTATTTATATTTTGAATGGCGACTTCGGACATACTTGCAGCCACCACAATAATTTTTCTTCACTTGTGATTGGCCTCTAAGGGAAACAACACAAACCTCAATACAGTTAGGGTATTAGTCCCTCTCTGACGGTTTGTGGAAGCTCATAATTGTTGTGATGTTTGAAACAATTGGTGGTTAGAAACCCACACTTTTTTTTCTTTTTCTTTTCTACAGCTCTACTATGCTACCTTGTTCTTTGTTGTGTATATGTATTTTCTTAATTTTTCTGGCATTGTAGCTGAAGATATTTCTTCCTTATACACATAATTTTAAATGCCTGTGCCTCTGTATTCTTTCTTCAGTCATGATTTGTGCCCACTGTTGTGTCTGTCTCGAGACTCGGTGTCTCTAATTTCTCAGTGGTAGCGTATGAAATGTGAAAATTTCTTAAACTTAAGAAACCCTATTAAATCTTGATTTACTTCTCCTACTTACATAAGTTATTAATCTGAAAAATTCAACATTAACATCGAAGTAAATATAGTTAACAACCTACACATACAGATCAAATACTGAATAACACGCTCAAAGACAAAGTGACACACAAGGATTTTCTCGACAAATGTCCCTGAAAAAACCCAATGCGGGAAAACCGGTGTTGCTAGCTGCGTCTGGAGGGTTTTTATTATTATGCAGATTCTAAGTACAACAATCCTGGGCACCAAATCTGGTTAACCCCAGAGACAGAAAAAGATGATTGATTCACACCCTCAAATAGGATTTACAGAACTCAGCCCCTATCCGGTCTTTGGAAACCCCAGAGCTGCTCTGAAGCCCTTTGTGTCAGCTTATGTGCTACTCAGAAAGGGCCCGCGTCACCCTAGAAGGGGTTACGCTGCCCTACTGGGCCTGCGTCAACCTATCTTGGCTCCTGCTGCCTCTGCACTACCCCTGCTGGTCTCTTGGCTGGACTGCGTAGCTGCTACCTCTGTGTTGCTCTGGAGTGCTCCTTCTCTGCCCTAGTTGTACTCTTGGCCTGGGACTAGACCATCCCCCTCGCCAATACTTCCCCTCGCTGCAGCTAAAACACTTATGAAATTCTTAGCAAACCACGCCCTAGAATCTCAACTTAGCTTCAGTGCTCTTCTAGTGTGTGTGTGTTCTCCAACTGACCCCAAGCCCTTCTCTTATACTTTTCTCGTTGAAACATCAACGACCATGATCTAATCTCTAATCGACGACTAAGATTAGAAGCTACTTGATCTGCGTCACTTAAGTCATTCTCGTCACATGTTTAATTTAATTAACTTTAATCTTTTAATTTTCCTAAGTTAGACTTAGGGTCCTTAATTAAAAAATATTAATTAATTAAATATCTCTTAAACTGGATGGAATTCTTGAAAACGCTTTCTGGGTCTTGGAGATCTCATGTACTCCAACTCCTCCACAAAATTTGGGAGCTAGAGCACATCTGATGCTACCCCAACACCCCAAAATCTCAACACTCCCTCTTAGCGAGGAATGTGCTCTAGCAATACACTTCACCCCGAAGTACTGCTTTGATCTTTGGTGTTGGTCTTTGCGCTGATGCTAGGCCTGCTGCCTTACATCACTGCACTGCTGTTGCTTTCTGTACTGCTGCCCATGACTCTACCACAGTCACTGCTACATCCGTACTGCTCACTGAAGCTTCATAGGTTGCTGCCTCTACGCTGTCCTCCTGAAGCCATTGCACCGCTACAACTCTGCACTGTGTAAGCATGCCTCCTCTGTGCTGCTACCTCTATGCTGCTGCTGCATCTGCACTGCGCTGCTCCCTCTCCAGCATATCAACTTCTGCCTCACCCGTGATCTTTGCACCCGCTACTCTAGTGATTCCTTGCTACTTTCTTAAGGCTCCCGTAGCATGAATGTGATCCAAGAGTTGGGCACCTCAAGGATCCTGCTACCACTCTGTAGTTGCTCTATAGATCAATATCGCCCAACTTCCATGGTTCATGAGCACTCATGGCTACGTCATCATCGGAGACATCGTCTGCTACAACATCCTTGGAACTAGAAGCTTCCTTGTCCTTCTTCCTTTGAGGACAATTGCTGGCGGAGTGTCCACGTTCGCCGCATTGGAAACATTTGATCTTTGACAGATCACGCTTCTTTTTCCCTTGCTGCTTCTTTGATGCCAGGGCTGCATCTTCCTCTTCCTCCTTCTTCACCGTTCCCGCTCCGGTGCTGGTCTGCCTCTTGGTGATTCGGCGAATCTCCTCTTGTCTGAGGATAGCCCACATAATGTCCCAGTTAGGAAGGTTCACTCTGCCCAAAAGACTTTGGACAAATGTTTCCCAGTCTTATGTGACAACATTTAGAGCAGTCCTCACCATGACATCATCCTCCACCTTGACCCCCATGCTAGTCAGCTGATCCCAGATCGACTGCAGTCTGAATAGGAAAGGATCGATTTCCTCTCCCTTGGATATCATAAATAACCTCAGCTGGTTCTCCAGAAGCATCTTCCTCTGGATGGACCTCGCTTGATACAATGTGTTTAAAGCTTCCCACATCTCATGAGCCGTCGACTTGTCAGTTATGTGTGGTACCACATGATCTTTAACCCCGTCCATGATGAAGTGCTTGGCATGCGCCACTGCTTCATTATGCTCTGCCAAGAGTTTCGCATTGGTTGGTGTAGCCAAGACACTCTACATGCTCTCTCAAGCCGTATGCCTCTAGGATTACTAGGGTTCCGGCCTTCCAGATAGCAAAGTTGGACAGACCGTCCAACCTATCCTGATCACGCAATCCGTGTGGCTCCATCTGCTCAAATCTACTCTGTTGTAACAACTATTCCTCTCCTCGCTTCTCAATTGAAGTTCGGATCTAGGGTCCTTGGCGTAAAAGGCACCCTCTGCTCCCTCAAACAACTGATTCCCTCCTTGGAAATTTGCCAAACACAACGAATCAGTTCTCTTCGATCACCCTACGATCGATCTTCAGATTTCTTTGGCAATGAAATCTACTGAGAAGCTGTTCTCCTCTCGCTCTTTGTCAACTTAGCTTAAGCTTAATTCTGCACCGACAGAATCTTCACCCCACCAGCAACTGCTGAAGATATGCAGCTCCACTTCCGGTTCACGACACTCTGCACAACAATCAATTTCTTGACTGCGTCACCCTAGCTGGCCTCTGCATGAGTAGACTGGCTTAGCGCAGTCTCTGTGCAGTGACTGCGTAACACAGCTGCTCCTGCACTCCTCTGGAAGGCACTATGCTATCTCTGCGTTACCCAGCTGGGACTGCGTCAGCCCTTGCGTGGCTCTTGCTACATATTCGTCGTTCTGGTGCTGGGCTGCCCTCTTCGGTTTCTTTGCTGCTGCTGCTGCTTTCTTCAACACAAATTTCTTCAGCCGTCTTGCTGGAGATTGAACTTGATCTGCAATCGCTCTGATACCATGTGAAAATTTTTTAAACTTAAGAAACCCTACTGTTAAATCTTTATTTACTTCTCCAACTTACATAAGTTATTAATCTAAAAAACTCAGCATTAACATCGAAGTAAATACAGTTACCAACCTACACATACAGATCAAATACTGAGTAACATGCTCATAGACAAAGTGACATACAAGGATTTTCTGGACAAATGTCCTTGGAAAAACCCAATGCGGGAAAATCGGTGTTGCTAGCTTTTGGAGGGTTTTTATTATTATGCAGATTCTAAGTACAACAATCCTGGGCACCAAAACTGGTTAACCCGACAGAGAAATATAAATGGCAGCAATACCTCTATCCCAGAGACAGAAAAATATGACTGATTCACACCCTCAAATGGGATTTATAGAATTCAGCCCCTTTCCGGTCTCTGGAAACCCCAGCACTGCTCTGAAGCCCTTTGCGTCAGCCTTCCCGGCTTGCCTCAGCCTCTACACTGCTCAGGAAGGCCCTGTGTCATCCTAGAAGGGGTTATGCTGCCCTGCGCTGCCCTAATTGAGCCTGCGTTAGCCAATCTTGGCTCCTGCTGCCTCTCCGCTCCCCCTGTTGGGCTCTTGGCTGGACTGCGTAGTTGTTGCCTCTGCGCTGCTCTGGAATGCTCCTTCTCTGTCCTCGTTGTACTCTTGGCCTGGGACTAGACCATCCCCCTCGCCAATACTGCCCCTCGGTGAAGCTAAAACACTTCTGAAATTCTTAGCAAACCATGCCCTATAAACTCAGCTTAGCTTTAGTGCTCTGCCTATGTGTGTGTTCTCCAGCTGACCCCAAGCCCTTCTTTTATACTTTTCTCATTGAAACATCAACGATCGTGATCTAATCTCTAATCGACGGCTAAGATTAGAAGCTGCTTGATCCGCGTCACTTAAGTCATTCTTATCACATGTTTAATTTAATTAACTTTAATCTTTTAATTTTCCTAAGTTAGACTTAGGGTCCTTAATAAAAAAGATTAATTAATTAAATATCTCTAGAGCACATCCGATGCTACCCCAACACCCCAAAATCTCAACATGAAACACAATTACTGAATCATTGGTTATGGAAAAAAAAGGTTATGGGCCATGACCAATTTTTTATTGCCACTGAGAAAGTAGATGTAGCCATAGGCCAGCAAGGAAGGAATCCACTCTGATACGAACTGTTATTGATTTGGAGTGTTCCCAACTCTATTCACACACAATGAACAAAATTTAAATCAAAGGAGGCACACACAACATTATATCTGGGTATGTATATTCATATTTCATAAATGAATTGAGGGAAGATGATAAAAATTCCATTGACATGTTTAAATATTTACACATGGAAGGGTGATAAGCCATGCCTTTTTAGGAAGGGGATGAATTATCACATTTTACATATAATTAATTTTATGACTTATTGACTTAATATTCTAACATTACTACATAGCGGTAATAGTCATTTAGGTATATTAAAGGCATATGTAAATTTGCATACATGCCTATGTTTATATGTGATATACTATGAATATAGGCATTCACTTCTTTCTTTAACCATGTCTTCTGATTTTTATTTAGTTATGGTGTGTCAACAGTTAGTTATTCATTAATTTGATATGGGAAGATAGTCACATGCACTTCTCTAGGAGTTTTAATTTACTTTTGTTAACTTTCTGATTACAAGTTATCCTTGGGTTATGCATATTCCTTTTTATAATATCTTGTTGAAATAATGAAAATTTGTTTATGTGTGTAGTCAGGTTTGAAGTTGTCCATTGCAAGTCCAGGATTGATTTTGGAACCATACAAACGCCCTGAACCTATTTCATTTTTGAAAAGGTTAGTACTTATTTGAAATTGTCCTTTGTTTAGTCATACCATTTTTACTTGTAGAAAATAGCAGTTTGGTTGGATCTTAACTTTACATGGTTGCTATGAACCTAAAAATATTTATTGTCAGTGTTCATATAATGACACATCAAGAAACACGATGAATTTGGTACTATATTGAACACATGTATGACCATTCCTACATGAGCATATATGTTATAAAAATATATCAAATTCGACCTCAGATTCTATAGAAAAAGAGCAATCTTTGGTGATGTTAAATGCATTAATGAGAGATAAGCTAAGTTTATTCTTGTCCAACAAATGAGCAAAAGTTGGTCAATGGGACTGCTTAGTGCATATACAGATTGGGAGTGTGAACGGTGAAGGATACTGTCATAAAATGTGATATTCCCACTTGGAAATATTGCTAAGGGAAATATCAATCTTGCCGATTTTTGTCTTCTTTCATGTTTGCACATAGGAGATGTGGGTTTAGGGGTCCCACATGAATTTGGGATTAAGTGGGGGCCCAAACATTAGGAAGGAAGGGAAATATTGCGGCTCTAGTGGAGCGTAGGGGCCGTCCCATGGAAAATTACGACCCACATGTGGAATATGCTCTCATTGGAGCGAAGTTGGTGGGGGGAAAGTCGAGCTGGGCCCACATGGGCATTTTGGAATCTTTGACAAAAAGAGCAAGAGGCAGTCATTTGGGTCATTCTTGATCATTTGATAATTTGTTTTTGACAATCATGCTTGAGTTGAAGCCAAGTCTGCAAGTGTTGTTTAACACACAAGTGTTTTTGAGCAGAAATCTCAACGCTTGCTTTGGTGGACTTCGAGTGCCAGCCCAAGGAGGGAGTCTCACAAATTTTTAGTTGATCCGGGAATAGCATTTCATAGTTTGGGGCCAACATCACCAAGAGCTGCGTAGGCACTGCGCAGTAGAGGTTGGAGCCACATGTGGGGGTTGAGGGGCGGAGATCCTTTGGGGCTGAAACTTGTGGGGAAGGCCGAAAGGAAGTTTCTTTGGTGATTTGAGGAAATTTTGGGGAATTTTCCAGCAATTTGGTGGAGCAACAAACACAGTATCTGCGACAGGTTACATTTTTTGCTTGTGGAGGGCCATGTTGGAAATACTGAGAGGGGGGTGAATCAGTATTTCTTTTCAATTGTTAATTATTGCCAGTTAGATTCTTCACAATTAAATACAGAGATATGTATAATAATGATATTAAGGATTAATAAGAACTACAATCCCTTTTTTTAATAATAGTATACAATAGATGAGTGAAGGGCACCAACCCTTTTAATGAAATAGGCACTAACCTATTGCCAAGCACCAACTTGGACTTTGATGAGGCTCCGACCTCTAGGGCTCCAACCCTATCGTCCACAAGGCTCCAACCTTGTCTTTATAAAAAAATGAACTAGTAACTTACTTGAATTGCTTCACAAGTTTCTTCACTGTCCAATATTTCACTTGTCCAAAAAACTCCAAAACTGTTAATGCTTCACTGCTCACAGACTTTTACTTTACTGTTCAGAATTATGCCTTCAAATTCATCACTGCTCCAACATCCAAATCTATACATTCATCATTGTTTTATTGTTCTATTTTTCATGAGATTTTCACTCCTTGACTTGTTGATTGTTCACTCTAGTTTTCCACAGCATTGTTCCAAGTCAGGAGTAATACTTTAATGCTTTACACAATCTGAGCCATCTGAGCCTCTGTCCTCAACAAATTTCACACTGCTTGACCCAAGGAATAATCCCCGTCCACAGCAAATGGCCTGAAGATAACACAAGTCTCTGTGATGAATACACCAGGGTATCGAGCTATTTTTCAAGCTAGAGATCACGAAGAATCACATACATCGAGCCTTTCACAGTCTGAGGTTGATGGCATTATATAGTCCGAGAGAAAGGTATTAATACTGCATAGACATGTGATGGTTCATATTAATCCTCCACATTTCGAGTTGTAACAATACTGCTTTGCAGACTGTGATATATCACAAAACGAAGTTCTAAACTGTATTGCAGCAATCCATCGAAACAATCCAATGGAAAAATAACCCAGTTTTTAAGAAGAACAAATCTATGGTTTTAAGGTAGAACAAACCTACGGATCTGTGGTATTTTGATGGCTGTCTAGAGGTGTTACTTCTTTGCTTTGAAGCCCATAATCATTCAACCGAACCTTTTTCTCCTTATTTTTTCTGTTTCTCTTTATGTTCACGAGTTGTGAACAATAATTTCCTTTCCTGTGATGATGACCGAAAGGATGATCCAAAATTGAAGCTTGAATCATGAATATATATGGTGATTTTGTTTAAACGAACGTCAACAGCCATGTCCCTAAGGCAGACTGGCTTAAGGAGCAAGAACAAGTCGGCTCAAAAGGAAAATAATTATTCCGCAATTTCAAAAATTCATATCTTTCAAACCATAGGGATTTTTGGGGCATATGAGGACTCGTTGGAAAGAGGAAGGAGTCTTCTTCAAGATGGACAAGGGCTCACTTTGATATCCTTCCTTAAATGTCCCCAAAAACCATTTTTCTTTCTGATTGTCCTTGTATTCCTGTGCATAAAAAATTATGGACAGTGAGCCTTTATTTTCTTAAGTATTTTTCCCTAGTATTTCTTGTGCATGGGAGGATCGTAGCTTGAACAGAGCTGCTATGGATATCTTCATCCAAGAATCATTAATGATATTTCCATCAATGCCAATTATTGACCAACAATCTCCCCCTTTGTCATTGATGGAAATATTCTAGCATTTTCTCCCCCTTTGACATCAATGGCAAATGGGGTGCCTACATATTCCACCTATCAAACTTCTCCCCCTATCATGTTGCTCCCTCATGCTGCTCCCCCTAACATACTGTAACCCTGACATGCTACTTGATTTAATGTGATGCAAGAGAAATGACCCCCGTCTTTTGGCGAAGATGCTCAAATGCTTCTCATGGAAGGGGTTTTGTAAAGATATCCTCAATTTTCTCTTTTGTATTGACGTATTCCAACCTGATATTGTGTTCAACAACTTGTTCGCGGAGAAAGTGGTATTTGATTGGAATATGTTTGGTTCTTGAGTGCATCACCAGATTCTTTGAAAGACTGATGGCGCTAGTATTGTCACAAAAAAATAGTAATTGGTTGCTTAGTTTCTATGTTGACATCCTTCAAGGCTTCCTTCATCCATAGAATTTGTGTACAACAATCAGCAGTAGCTATATATTTGGCTTCAGCTGTAGAAAGGGATATAGATGATTGCTTTTTGCTGAGCCAAGATACAAGAAAATCTCCCATAAAGAATGCATTTCCACTGGTTCTTTTTCGATCATCCACGCTTCCGGCCCAATCAACATCAGAATAAGTTGTCACAATAAGATTTCAACTCTTAGGATCCCAAAGACCGAAATTAGTCGTTCCTTTCAGATATCTGAGAATTCTTTTCACAGCTACTAGATGGGATTGTTTGGGACTTGACTGAAATCTTGCTACCATTCCTACTGCTTGCATAATATCTGGTCATGTAGCAGTTAAGTATAGGAGAGCTCCAATTATTGACCTGTAAAGAGTTGCATCTATTTGGGGGGTATCATCGTCTTTGCTTAATTTACAATCTGTGGTCATTGGTGTGCTCATAGGTGCACAATCTTCCATCCCATATCTTTTAAGCATGTCTTTAAGATATTTTGCTTGAGATATAAACATGCCTGCAGAGGTTTGAGATATTTGTAGCCCAAGAAAGTAAGACAACTCACCAATCATTGACATCTCAAATTTTTTGGACATATTTAGAGCAAATTCATGGCTCATTTCTTCATCATTGCTAGAAAAGATTAGATCATCGACGTAAACAAGAGTGATCAGAAGTTTTTCCTTGTCCATCTTCATGTAGAGATTGCTACCTGCCACTCCCTTTTTGAAACCTTCTTGTTGCAGATAGTGATCCAACTTTGCATACCATGCTCTAGGGGCTTGTTTCAATCCATACAAGGCCTTTTTTAGTTTGCATACAAGGTCTTTTCCTTCAGCAAGATCAAATCCTTCTGGTTGCTCCATGTAAACTTCCTCCTTGATATCTCCATTCAGGAATGTTGATTTTACATCCATTTGATAAACCTTGAATCCTTTTGAGCAATTAAATGCTAGAAACATTCTTATGGCTTCCATTCGAGCTACTGGTGCAAAGGTTTCTTCGAAGTCAATTCCTTCGATTTGCGAGTATCCTTTGCAGACAAGTCTGGCTTTATTTCTGATGATTTTTCCATCTTCATTCATCTTGTTTTTGAATACCCATTTTGTTCCAATTATATTTTTATCTTTTGGGCGAGGTACCAGTTCCCAAGTCTCATTTTTTTTCGATTTGAGACATTTCTTCTTCCATGGCCTTTATCCAATGAGGATCTTTGCTTGCTTGAGAAAAATTTTCAAGTTCTATTAAAGATAATAGAGCCACATCATCTTTTCTAGGGGTGCTTATCATCCTTCTTCGAGTTTGGATTCCTTCATCTATATTTCCGATGACCTGTTCTTCCGGATGATATCTTTGAACAAACTTGATCTTGGAGGGAGTTTGTGAAGATTCATTTTGAGGTTCACTTTGAGGTTCTTCATTCTCCTCTTCTTTTCCAGGTTCTTCTTCTTCACTTTGTTCAAAGAAAGGCTCAACTTCATGATCTTCAATTCCTTTTTCTAGAAGGCCTTCATCAATCTTTACATCAATGCTTTCCACTATTCTTCGTAGACGATAGTTGTAACATTTGTAAGCTTTGCTCCTAGTGGAGTATCCAAGAAATATTCCTTCGTCAACTCTAGAATCAAATTTACCTAGTGAGTCATCATTTATTTTTATGAAACATTTGCTTCCAAAAACCCTGAAATATTTTACTGAAGCAAGTCTTCCTTTCCATAATTCATAAGGAGTCTTTTCATTATTTGGTCTTAGTTGAGTTCGATTTAAGGTATAAACTGCGGTGCCAACTGCTTCTCTCCAAAATTTTGGTTGCAAATCGGTTGCTAGTAGCATTGTCCTTGCCATTTCTTGAATGGTTCGGTTCCTTCTTTCAACTACTCCATTTTGCTGGGGTGTCCTAGCAGTAGAGAGTTCTCTTTTGATTCCATGCTCTTTACAGAATTCATCAAACTCTTTTGAGGTGAATTCTCCTCCTCTATCCATTCTAAGACATTTAATCTTAGAATCTTTCTCATTCTCAATGAGAGCCTTAAGATTTTTAAAACATTCAAATGCTTCGGATTTATATTTTATGAAATATATCCACATCATTCTAGTATAGTCATCAACAAATAGAGCAAAGTACCTTTCACCTTGAAGAGCTGGAGTTCTAGTTGGCCCACACAAATCTGCATGAATGATTTCCAAAGGTTTTGTTGTTGAGAAATCCTTAGTTTTGTGGCTAGTTCTGGTTTGCTTTCCATGTTGGCATGGGCCACATACAACTTGATTTGGTTTGCACATTTTTGGAATATCCCTTACTGCATTAATTTTGCTGATGTTGACTAGGTTATCAAAACTTGTATGCCCCAATCACTTGTGCCATAACCAACTTTCATCTGTTTGACTTAAGTAACATTTATCTTCTTGGATTCTACTAAGTATGTAAACATTATCTGGTGTTCTTACTCGTTTTGCCACAAGTTCTCTCGAGGATGAGTCTCTTATTTCACATTTTTTTGTACTAAAGACAACATTATGTCCTTGGTAAAAAATCTGGCTAACACTTAAGAGATTGTGTTTGAGCCCTTCTACCAACAAGGTATTTTGAGCCTTTCCTAGTCCATTGACTAGGGTATCAGTTCCTTTTCCAGTGATTTTAGCAGATCCACTTCCAAAAGATACATTTCCATTTTTCTTGTTCAATGAGATAAACTTCTTTTGGTCACCTGTCATATGTCTTGAGCATCCACTATCCACGAACCAATGATTTTCTTCACTATGAGCACATAGAGCTAGGCCACATTTATCAGTTTTGGGATTTATGTTTTTAACTTTCTCCCTTTTGAGAGGACAATTTTGTTCATTATGATCATAATTATCACATAATGAGCAAGACGGATCAAACTTAGCCAAGGGATCAAAAGAATTGTAAGTTTTTATTTGTCCTTGCTCTTTAGGACCATGTAGTTGGTTTGTTTGATTTTTCAATCTTGGTGCTTCATTCTTATGAGCCTTGCAATGTTTAGCTTGATGCCCAAAGTTTTTACAATTGTAAAAATGCCTAAGAAAAATAGTTTGATACCTGTTTTAGTATCCATAGCTTGAATCAACATTCTTCCTTGGAGTTGCTCTTTCTTCAATTCTTGGTTTTGAGATGGGACTTTGTTCCTGACGAGATGACTTTTCTTCTTTAGGATGGCGAGAGAGTACATCAGCATAAGTTCTGGCATTATTCTTTGTACTTGATGATTCTCCTTTGAAACCAATTCCAAACTTGTCGTGTTGAGGTTTTTGAATATTAAGAATGTTGTCAAGAGCTAGAGAGCTTTGCCAACTCCTTTTGACTTGCTCTAATTCCTTTCTTAGAGATACTATTTCAGCTTCACGTTTTTCACAGATATCATCCTTCTCTTTTAGCTTAATGTTCAAGAAGTCTTCCCTTATTTTTGCTTCCTCTCTTTCTATTTTGAGAGAAATTATCTTCTTTTGTAGATTCTCATTTTCTTCAATGGCATTCATCAACAAACTATCCATGTTTCTTTCATCTTCCAGTTCTGAGTCATCATCATTTGTAAATGCCATGAATAATGTTTCTTTGCTTCCAACATAATCACTTTCCTCATCTGATTCATCATCTCTTTCTTTGTGATGATGCATATTTCTGGTTGATTTCTTTTTTATGACTACAAATTCATCTTCATCGGACTCATCTTGTTTGGAGAAGAAGTTCTTTTTATTAAACCCTTTCTTTTTGTACATCATCCTTTTAGAGTCCTTTTCATCATCACTATCATGTTTATGGGGACATTTTGCAGCGTAATGACCTATTCTTCCACAATTGAAACAAATAAGAGGGTACTTACCTTTTATCTTGGTTCCCTTTTTTAGTCTTCATACAAATTGAGCTAATTCGTTTTCAATATCAGATTCATCGTTGTTGTAATTCCATCCTTTTCCTTCTTTTGTAGATCTTGAGGCTTTGAAGGCTTCTTCTTTGAAATTTGGACTCCCTTTCCTCATCTCATAGGCAATGAGAATTCCATGGAGTTCATCCATCTTGAGAGTATCTAGATCCTTCATTTCTTCTATGGCACTTACTTTGGAGTCAAATCTGTCAGGAAGCAATCTCAGGATTTTTTGAACAATGGTGCTTTCTTCAATATTTTCTCCTAGTCCTCTAAGAGAGTTAACCACTTCAGCTACTTGAAGGAAATATGATGCAATATCTTCTTCATCATCCATTTTCAGACTCTCGAATTGTCTTCTATAGGTTTGAAGCTTTGCCTTCTTGACTTTGGAGTCGCCATCATATAGAGAAACCAACTTATCCCATACTTGTTTGGCTAAGTCACAGTTCATGACTTTCGTAAATTCGGAATCGGTAATTCCACTAGTGATGGAATATAAAGCTTTGGCATTAGCAATGTAAGCTCTTCTTTCATCTTGATCAGTTGGAAGATTTGCGGGAGCTTTGTACCCATCCAAAACAGAGTACCATACTTCAGGACCAAGAGACATTAGATAGTAGGACATCCTCTTTTTCCAAAAACCAAAATTTGTTCCATCAAAGATAGGTAGTTTCCCTGTTGCTTCCATGTTCTTCATTGTGCCTAAGAATCCTTCTTCCAACTGTTAGGCTGATATTGAAGAAGCTGGCTCTGATACCAATTGTTGGAAATACTGAGAGGGGGGTGAATCAGTGTTTCTTTTCAATTGTTAATTATTGCCAGTTAGATTCTTCACAATTAAAGACAGAGAGGTGTATAATAATGATATTAAGGATTAATAAGAACTTCAATCCCTTTTTTTAATAATAGTATACAATAGATGAGTGAAGGGCACCAACCCTTTTTAATGAAACAGGCACCAACCTGTTGCCAAGCACCAACTTGGACTTTGATGAGGCTCCGACCTCTAGGGCTCCAGCCCTATCTTCCACAAGGCTCCAACCTTGTCTTTATAAAAAAAAAATGAATTAGTAACTTACTTGAATTGCTTCACAAGTTTCTTCACTGTCCAATATTTCACTTGTCCAAAAACTCCAAAACTATTAATGCTTCACTGCTCACAGATTTTTACTTTACTGTTCAAAATTATGCCTTCAAATTCATCACTGCTCCAACATCCAAATCTATACATTCATCATTGTTTTATTGTTCTATTCTTCATGACCTTTTCACTCCTTGACTTGTTGACTGTTCACTCTAGTTTTCCACAGCACTGTTCCAGGTCAGGAGTAATACTTTAATGCTTTACACAATCTGAGCCATCCGAGCCTCTATCCTCAACAAATTTCACATTGCCTGACCCAAGCAATAATCCATGTCCACAGCAAACGGTCTGAAGATAACACAAGTCTCTGTGATGAATACACCAAGGTATCGAGCTATTTTTCAAGCTAGAAATCACGAAGAATCACATACATCGAGCCTTTCACATTCTGAGGTTGATGGCATTATATAGTCCGAGAGAAAGGTATTAATCCTGCACAGACCTGTGATGGTTCATATTAATCCTCCACAATTCGAGTTGTAGCAATACTGCTTTGTCGATCAGATATATCACAAAACTTAAGTTCTAAATCGTATTATAAGAAGCCATCGAAACAATCCAATGGAAAAATAACCTAGCTTTAAGAAGAACAAATATGCGGATATGTGGTATTTTGATGGTCAGTTCGGAGGTGTTACTTCTTTGCTTTGAAGCCCATAATCATTCAACCGAACCTTTTCTTCTTATTTTTAGTGTTTCTCTTTATGTTCATGAGTGGTGAAACAATAATTTCCTTTCCTGTGATGATGACCGAAAGGATGATCAAAAAATGAAGTTCAAATCATGAATATATATGGTGATTTTGTTTAAACGAACGTCAACAGCCATGTCCCTAAGGCAGACTGACTTTAGGAGCAAGAACAAGTCGGCTCAAAAGGAAAATAATTATTCCGCAACTTCAAAAATTCATATCTTTCAAACCACATGGAGTTTTGGGGCATATGAAGACTCGTTGGAAAGAGGAAGGAGTCTTCTTCAAGATGGACAAGGGCTCACTTTTATATCCTTCCTTAAATATCCCCAAAAACCATTTTTCTTGTTGACTGTCCTTGTATTCCTGTGCATAAAAAATTATGGACAGTGAGCCTTTATTTTCTTAAGTATTTTGCCCTAGTATTTCTTGTGCATGGGAGGATAGTAGCTTGAACAGAGCTGCTATGGATATCTTCATCCAAGAATCATTAATGGTATTTCCATCAATGCCAATTATTGACCAGCAGGCCAATAGTACATCGCAGAGCAAGGGAAACAGAGACACAGAGGGTGTGACGCATTCCCTAAGGAGGGTGACGTAGGGCCATGCAGGGCTCATGCAGGGGCAATATAGTGCCTCCAGAGAAAAGTCTGAAATTCACCGGAAGTGAGGGTTCCTGAGCCTTCAAGGCTGAAACTAGATCTAGGAGAAGCAAATCCACGTAGAGCTAGGGTGACTTAGTCCCTCAGCCAAGGCTACGTAGGCTGATGTAGTAGTTGCGCAGAGCCAACTGGGGTTTCATCAGTTGCTCATCTGGATCAGTCAGGACTTGCGAGAGTGAGGTATATCTCACATTTTCTCTGTTTGACGAGGTTTTCTCTATTGGGTGAGCTGAGTTTATGGCACCCTAGATGTACTCAGAAATTTCCGCTTAATAATAATAAACCCTCATATATATTGCATCAGTTTTCTCGCATTGGGTTTTTCTGGGGACATTTGTCTGAAAAATCTGTCATTTGTCATATATGCATGATGTTCAGTAAATGATCTGTATTTGTGTAGGTTTCTATTTGTGATTACTTCAAAAAATTTCTGAATATTCAGTTAAATAAATTGTGTAATAAATCAAGTAGGAGAAGTAAATAAATAGTTAGTAGTAGGATTTATGTAATAAGGATTCAAAAATTTTCACATGGTATCGGAGCATTACAGATCAAGTTGAACCATCATCAAAGCGGTTGAAGATATTTTCTGTAGGAAGCGCAATTGAAGCAGCACTGATCCGGAAGAAACCAATGCAACACCAGAGGGACATCAGACCCTACAAGGGTGACGCGGAGTCAATCTGCTCACGCAGAGGCTGATGCAGCACGAGGAGAGGGACGTTGAGCCAATTTTCTCATGCAGAGGCTGACGCAGCACCAGGAGGGTGACGCAGTCTGATTTGGTGAGTTGTTGTGCAGTTTTTCGAGGCTGGAAGTGCAGTTTCTGATCTTTAGAAGTTTTTGGTGTGGCATAGGTTCTATCAGTGCAGAACAGTGCCTAGAAAAGGTGAAAAAAGAAGGAGGAGAATAGTCACTCAGCAGATTTGTGCCAAAGAAATCTGAGATTTGATCAGGAGGGTGATCGTAGAGGACTGATTCAGGAGATTTGGTGGAGGATTTATGGGAGGGAAATCAGTTGTAAGAGGGAGCATATAATCTAGAGGGTTTCTATCGCCAAGAAACCCAGATCCGATCTTCTATTGAGTGTAGTAGCAGTAGAAGGGAGAGGAGTACCCGCTTCGACAGATTTTGAGCTAGATGGCCCCGTATGGATTGCGTGATCAGGATAGGTTGGACGGTGTGTACAACTTCACGATACGGAAGGATAGAATCATGTCAGTCTTGGAGGAGTATGACATCAAAGACCATGCAGAAAATGTATTAGTTGTGCTGACCGATGCGAACGATCTGAAGAAGTTTAACGAGAATCAGGCGAGGACAAAGTGCTTCATCATGGATCGGGTGAAGGATCATGTGGTCCCACACATTGCTAAAAAGAGGAAAACACATGAGATATGGACATCCTTGACCACACTATATCAAGGAAGCTTTCGGAAGATGCTTTTGGAGAACCAGATGAGGATGTTCCAAATGCATAAGGGGGAAGAGATCGATTCGTTCCTCTCTAGATTGCAGATGATCCATGTTCAGCTGATTGCCATGGGGTCAACTCTGAATGAGGGGCTCTTAGTAAGTATTGCCCTTAATGCAGTCATTAATGAGTAGGAGACCTTTTTCCAAATCATTTTCGATAGAGCACAACTCCCTAATTGGGGTGACATGTGGGCTATCCTTCGACAAGAGGAGATATGGCGAATGACCAAGAGGGAATTTGGCAGTAGAAGTAGCAAAGTGAAGAAGAAGGAGAAGGCGGATGTGGCCCTTGCATCAAAGGGAAAGCGACAGCAAGGGAAGAAGAAAAAGGACCTATCCAAGGTCTGGTGCTTTAGATGTGGCAAACTTGGAAACTTCGCCAGCACTTGTCCTAAGAGGAAGGAAAAGGAATCTTCTGATTCCAAGGCAACAATAGCTAGAGGGGATAGTGGTAGTGAGGATGATGTGGTTATGAGTGCTCATGTTCCTTGAGAGAAGAGGTGGGGTGATATTGATCTGTAGAGGGGTTATATATGGTAAGGCAGGCTCCTTGAGGTGCCCAGACTCTTGGATCACATACGAGCTACGAGAGCCTTAAGACAGTAGTAGGATGACTGGAATAGTGGGTGGAAAAGATCACAGTGAAGCAAAGGTAGTGCTGGGACGCGGTAGATTGGAGCAGCGCAGTGAAGTGGCAGCGGCAGCATAGAAGCAGCAACGTAGAGGCTGATGGGACTTCAGCAACATAGAGGCTAATGTGACTTCAGTAGCGCAAAGGGGCAGTGCTTACACAGTGTAGAGGAGTAGCAACACAGTGGCTCTAGAGAGACAAAGCAGTGCATCAGCCGAGGGAGTTGTAGTGATGAGATGCAGCACGACTGACTTGTCTGTCATTCATTGGGCAAGGGTCCTTCAGTTGCTTACTTCTTAGCAACTGAGATGCAGTGCATCAATTGGCAGCATGATGTAGCAATTTGAGAGGGAGCTGAAGTACAGATGTAGCAGTGTCAGTGACAGTGACATGGGCAGCAGTACAAAGAGCAACAACGTTGTAGATGAAGGCCTACAGGTAGGGCATCAACGTGGAGACCGATGCCAAAGATCAAGGCAATGCTTTAGCGTGGAAGTATTTATAGTGCACACTCCTCGCTAAGAGGGAGTGTTGAGATTTTGGGGTAGCATCGGATGTGCTCTAGCTCCGAAATTTTGTGGAGGGGCTAGAACACATGAGATCTCCAAGACCCAAAAAGTGTTTGGAGAAATTCCATCTAGTGTAAAATTTATTCAAATAATTAAATTTTTTAATGGGGACCCTAAGTCTAACTTAGGGAAATTAAAAAAATTAAAGTGAATTAATTTACACATATGATGAGAACATTCTAAGTGACGTGGATAAAGCATTCTTTTAATCTTAGTCATCTATTAGAGATTAGATCACGGTCGTTGATGTGTCAACGAGAAAATTATAAAGGAATGGCTTGGGGTCATTTGGAGAAGACACACAGAGTCTAAGAGATTCAATTCTTCTGACGGAGCAGTGCTCAGACGAAGATCAGATCTGAGTGACTCAAAGTTGCAGTGAGGGGCAGATGCAGTCATTGGCCAGGAGGGCCAAGAGTATAATGCAGATCAAGGGAAACAGAGACGCAATGGAGGCAGTGCAGCCATCAAAGGGTGTGACGTAGTCCCTAAGGAGGGTGATGCAGGCCCATGCAGGGGCAACTCAATGCCTCTAGAGAAAATTCTGAAATTCATCAGAAGCGAGGGTTTCTGAGACAGTAGGGCTTAAACCAGATATGGGAGAAGCAGATCCACACAAAGCTAGGGTGACGCAATCCCTTAGCCAAAGCGACGCAAGTTGATGCATTACTTTTTGCAGAGGCTGCGCAGAGCCAACTAGGGTTTCAAGAGTTGCTCATCTGGATCAACCAGGACTTGCGAGAGTGAGGTATATCTCACATTTTCTCTATTTTCCGAGGTTTTCTATGTTGGGTGAGCTGAGTTTATGGCACCCTATATGTACTTAGAAACTACTGCTTAATAATAATAAACCCTCATATCTGCTACACTAGTTTTCCCGCATTGGGTTTTTCCAGGGACATTTGTCCGAAAAATCTGTGTCATTTTTCATATGTGCGTGATGTTCAGTAAATGATTTGTATTTGTGTAGGTTGTTTTCTTTGTTTACTTAGAATTTTTTCTGAATATTCGGTTAAATAAATTATGTAATAAGTCAAGTAGGAGAAGTAAATCAATAGTTAGCAATAGGATTTATGTCATAAGGATTCAGAAATTTTCACATCAAGGGATTATGAAAATCTAGGGTATGAAATATTGGGCACTCCAAGGATTTTTTAAACCCTAGTAAGAAAAAAGGGTTTGGATTTATGGACTTTTAATAGTGTAGGGTTTGAATTTAAATACCCTAGCTAGACATTTGTAAACCTCAAAGGCTTGGAGAAGAAAGTCTAGGGTTCATGAGGAAATCCATATGATCGAATGTTTATGCTTAAATAATAAACCCTAAAATGGAATGGCATCATCATGATGATGTGGAGTCTAAATATCAAGAGGGAGTTGACATCCTCTCAAAAGATAAGTATTTTATATCTCTCTTTAATAATTATTATTGTTGTTGTTATTGATTAGATAGTCTCTTATCTTTAAATTCTCTTCTTGATTGTAATTGTTCTTCCATGACCTCCTATAAGGATTGTAAGTACATGATGAAGGTTGAAGCCTTGGTAGCAAACGGAAGAACAGAGAAAAAGATACTCTTTGTGTCGAGAGATATTGTGATGCACAATATATGGACTCGGAGGGAGTAGAATGCCTTTGATTTCTGTCAAGGAAAAAAATGATTGGATGGGAAGAAGTACAAGGCTAAGGTTTACCTCCGCAAAGGGAAAGAAGCCTATGAATGAATATCTTGTGAAGTACACTTCTATTGTTTTTTATTTGTTGGATGTAGAGATCATCTTCTTTGATAAAAGAACAGGTGTACTGCCTCAATATGGTGAAGTACACGAAGAATTCCTACACATGTAAGCTGAAAGAAGGCTTTGTATAGGCTCCTCTGAGTTAATACACTTTGATTGATGATTTATCCTTCACGATTTTTTGACGAAAGAAGAAAGTCTCATATGTCAGAGGGAGTTACATTGACCGGAAGACTTTCTCTAGAGCAAGAGGTCTCTCTAGGAACCCTTGCTGAGCTTCAGAAGGGATTTGACCTCAGATTAAGGATCTTGACTAGGTAATTGATAACATCAATGAGAAAGAAAGAAAATAAAGATTGCTATGACAAGATTTGTTTCAACTGGAATACCCAGATAAGATAATGGATCAATAAAAGGAAGAATATCAGTTATGTTTAAGCCAATAAATATAACTCAACATTTGTTGAAGTACTAGCATGGTACAGTGGGTCATGGCATAGTCAATCTCACAAGGTTTAGCTACAAGGTAAGGAGTGATAAAAATAGAGGAAGTTTGTATATTTCTTTTGATTGAGCTCGAATATTGTGTATGAGTATGAAGCAAGGCATGTGTTGTACTCAAAGGTTGAGTATGTTTCAGTTTTGAAAGGCGAGCTATGAAGCAGTATGTCTATAGCTTGCAAGATTGGTTGATCAGGTGTAGGTGAAAAGAATGATGATGAGTCAGGGTACATTGAGATCTAGTACCACTACATCTGTAACATGATGTAGAGGAGAGTGATAAGGCTCATGCATATCTCCACTGATGAGAAGGAAATTGATGTTTTGATGAAGTCGTTTCCCATGGATAAGTTTGTGTACTTCAAAGATATTTTGGGGCTTGTGAAGATCACCCCTTAAGTTGAGAGGGAGTGTTGATGAGGATTGCTTCATAGATGGGCATTCTCCTAGTAGGGAGAATGGGTCCAAGAGACCCAGAGTGCTCAACAGGCAGGGTTGAGTGAGTGCCTCTCGAAGGATGGCCTTGATTACACACCAGGTAGGGTGGAGTGAGGTCGTGGACCCTTATAACACACCAGGAATGGTGTAGTGAGGTATTCTACCCTGATCACACACCAAGAATGGTGGAGTGAGGTATTGGACCCTAATCAGACGCCAGGAATGGTGGAGTGAGGTCATTCAACATTTGGACCCTAATCACACACTAGGTAGTTCGGAGTTCGGTCTTGGCCCCTGATCACACTCTAGGAATAGTGGAGTTAGGTCCTTCAGCATATGGACCTTAATCACATACCAAGTATTGTGAAGTGAGGTCTTCAACCCTAATCATACACTGGGAAGCATGGAGTGAGGTCCTTTCAACATCTAAAACCACTCACCAACTAAGAGGGGTTGAGTGAGGTCTTAGCCCAAAGTGCTCACGAAGAAGGGTGAGTGAGTGCTTGCTAGTTGAGGGTCTCAACTTTTTGGCCTAGGAAGAGGCCATGGGATTTAAGGATCGATCACTTTGGAGGAGTGATTCCTAATATTTTGATGATGTTTCCATAGGTATGGTACCACCTCAGATATGGACACTAGCGGATACTGATGGTAGATAATGATGTTGATTATAAGATGATGTCAATGTAGGTCAAGGGTGTTGACCTAGATGATGAATGAATTATACATTTCCTTAGAGAGATCATGTATACATAGAACATCTAGATACTCATTATGAATACCTCCTTAACTATGAGGGAGTGTTAAATTTTGTAGCTATGGTCAGTCTTCATAATAGTCTTTTGTACTTGTACTAATGAAAAATTAATTATATTTGTAAAAGAAAATTATATGAAGCATGTTCTTTATGCTTGCAAGAAAACAAATTATTTTATATTCGAAATAAAATTAGTATAAGGCTCATCAAAGGGTGAGAAAATAATTTTTTTGGAATTTAAATTTTCCCTTAACAAAGACCAAGTCGGCCCTCCAAGGATAAATTCAACCTTCCCAAAAGATGTGACCTTTCTCATGAATAAAAAACTATAAATAAAGCCAATTTTCTCTCTAAAAGACACCATTCAAATCTGATTTGAGTCTCGCTAATATGAGGTAAGATAACAAACAATTATGAGGCCAATATTATGTGGAACAAATCACTGAAATGAGGCTAATACTATGTGGATTAGTGCACACTTATAAGGTTTATATTATGTGGAACAATGCACACTTCTAAGGCTTGTTTTTGTGGTAAAGGGTCAAGTCCCTGAGGCTTGTTTCAGAGGTAAAAGAGGTCGAGACTTTACGATAAAGGGTCGAGACCCTGAGGAATACATCAAAGGAAAGGAGGCCAATAATATTTTATAGAAAGAGGCTTATCTATGTGGCATTTCGCGAGTTTTGAAGCAAACTTAGAGGTCATGTTGCAGAGTTTATTTGGACATAAAACGTGGAGGGTTGAATTGGTCTTTGATGGTTGGACGTCTTGTTGGTTAGTTGACTTTGATGTATCTCTTGTTGCACTGATTCTCTAAGGAAAAGGTTGGTTGGGTTTTTCCCCATTGTGGGTTTTCCCAGGGTAATGTCATGTGTTCTTTGAAATAATTTCTCTTTATGATCCTATTGTCTTATTCACTATATGGTTGATGTATTTTGAGTAATTACTGAATGATAGAACTAGTGAATAAAAATGAGAAAAAGATCATAATCATCACAGATAATTATCGGTTGAGAAGACTTTTTAAAATTCAACAAATTGTATATGACTCATGATGGTTAGATACATTTATTATATTTTTTGTTGATATTTTGACTCCCAAGGTTGAGTCAGGACTTGGGACTCAAGACATGATTCACTGTTCAAATATGTGATGTAGCGCTAGACTTCTTACATGTCTTATATATTAGTTTTATTTCCAAATTTATGTGGAAATGAATTTATTTGGCGTTGTGGATACTTTATATGCTTAAAAATTTGTAAAAAAAAAAAAAAATTTGTGTTTTTTATTTTTGCAGATGTTTCACTAATTTTTACCAATTTTTCCCCCAACTTTTATGTTTTTTCATTTTTCGGACCCTTTTGTATTTATTCCCTATGGCGACTTTTTCAACATTATTTCATCTCGTTGTTTTATTCCTTTTTACAGATCTAAATTTATAAAACAACAAGCTAATTTGTCATCTACCATCATTTACCAAGGTCTACAACAAGGTATTCATGTCTAAATTGGTAAGGGATTTTGACGCTCATTTTTGTGTTATTTATGTTAGTGTCTGCCAAAAACTAGTGATCAAATATTCTCTTACAAGGTTTTTTTAGGGTCTTAGGTCAAATTTTTATGGTTTCAGTGGGTCTTCAAATTAAAATTTGGTCACTGGCTAGTGTGTCTAGGTGTGTTACTATGCCTTTCAGTCCATGTTTTTTTCTTACCATCATTCATTTTGATGAGTCATCACTTAAATGTATTCATCACCATTCAGTCACATCACCATGGTCATCCTTCATCTCATTTCATCTAGTGTCATCATTAGGTCTTAGGGTCAAAATCATAAAACTCAATCATTTCACCATTAAATTCTGCATTGAATGAGTAGTAATAGTAAAAAATTCTCAATAAAGGTTACAAAAATGTATTTTCATTTATATTATGATGTAATATGTTTCATAAGGTCCTAAATCTGCAGTTTCAA
The DNA here is from genome assembly GCA_034641835.2 of Pinus albicaulis. NCBI lineage: Eukaryota > Viridiplantae > Streptophyta > Pinopsida > Pinales > Pinaceae > Pinus > Pinus albicaulis. The sequence goes on from JAXQQM020084013.1 coordinate 130,323, forward strand.
TTCATAATGTAAAAAGGACATGGTGGGGCCACTTAACCACCAAAAGAGAAAATCGATTTCTAAAGCTACAAAAGACCAAAAGAGCTTTTCATTTGCTCATTTCATACTTAAGAAACCTCTGTCCACAAGGAAAGCTCACTCTTACCCTCAAAGCAGCCATTCCTTGCCACCAAAGTGCCCATCTCTCCTTTGTGTTGTGCTTGTGTTATGCATTTGGTGCGTTGCGCTTTTGCCAAAGGAGTTGTGATTTCTTTAAAGGAGGGAAATCTCTCATTCCAATGGTTTCTACATCAACAAGAAGGTTCCATTTTATCAGATACAAGTAAGTGGGTTTCTATATTACCTCTTTTGGATTCATTTTGTGCTTGGAAGGATCAATTCCCTCTTCTAGGGTTTTGGTTGAATTTTCTTGGTTTCATTATCTCATTGATAAATTTTTGAGTAAAACCCTAAGATTGAAGCTCGCTCACCTTCCCCCACCTGTTATACACCTTCCTAATCAATTCCCATCACTCCTATACCTCATTTTCCCTATTTTCCCCCAAACCCTAGCCTAGACTCGACTTTCCTCGGCTAGGACTATTTTTTCCCCTTTTAACACCCTTCCCCTCACTCATTCCCTGAAATTTCACTTTCCCCTACTCCCTAACATCTCTCCCTACACCCATAAATTTTTCCAAGAATTTAGTTGACCCCTAACCCCTTCATCTCCCTTCATTTCTCAAAATTGCCCAAATCCAATGTTTTTCCCTCACTAAACCCTAATTCCCCTTCCCATTGAGCTAGGGTTAGCTATGGATTCTTAAACCACTGAGCAGAAGAGGAACAAGGGAGGTCAGATCAACAGGTATGAGCCCCCTTTAGCACATGAGATCATGTCTTCACCCTTCCTTAAGAAATCATTTCAGGATGTTGGTTGCCTTTCCTTTTGCTTAAAGGTTGAGGAACTAGGTTTTCATGAGATACTTACCAACACTTTTGCCACCAGATTGAGGAGATATAAGGTGACTATTGCAAGGGTGGTGTTCACTCTTTCAACAAAGACCATTTCCACATCGACATGGATTCCAAGCAGTGGATAAAATTGGTTCAAGAGTAGAGACCTTAACCTTGAAAGCTAAAAAATGTACTTGAAACCTGCATACAAAGCAACTCCAACACACATCTTTCCATTTAGACAATTGTTGGACACGTATGCCCCTCTCATGAAATTGATCATGAGATATTTCACATATGAGGGTAGATACTCAAGGCTATATCAGTATCGTATGATACTTTTGATGCATTTCACCAATGTAAGAGCCCTAAATTTTCCTCATTACCTTTACAAAAGCATGGTAAAAATGGCAGAGAAGGTACAAAGATTAGGAGAAAATCATCATTCTAGTTTGTTTCACCATGGTTTGGTGAAAATCTTGGTTTTCCATCAGTTAACACAAATCAATTTTTCATGGGATGGTTTTATATATTCAGCTTCTCTTTTATCTTCTCCAGCTCAGTCTAGTAGTCACTCTACTCGTTTGTCGTCACAAACACAACAAGAGGTTGCTTCCACAAGTAGACCTACCACCAGAAATCCTTGGGAAAATGTGACTCAGACCTATTTTAGAGGAAAGAGGCTTGTGATTTCTCCAGATATTGTTGAAAGGGCCAAGCCTACATCAGGCACGAGAAAGATACATCATCGCATCATGAGGCACCATTGCAGGATGAGGAACAATTTCATCATGACACTGATATGGCAGATTTGGAGGTGAATGAGGAGAAAAAAACACCAGAACAGATCATCATGGAGGAGGTTGAGATTAGAGAGCTCAAATACAGTTTTTCAAAGGCAAATTTCTTGGTTTCATTCTTGCAACAAGAGAACATGCAACTAAAGGTAAATCAATTGCTCTTAAACAAGCCCAAAGAAGATTTGAGCAGGGATGATGCAAAAGCTAAGGTAGTTGTTGATATTGATGATTCAGAGGATCAAGAAGATCAGGTGAAAACAAGGAGACCAAGGAAAATAGGCCTCAAGAGGGCACTTGAGCAGCAAAAAGAACCATCTCCACCAAAAACTCAAATAACAATTGATGAACTCATTTTGGCAGAAATTGAGAAAGACAAGGTAGGTTGGTTGGATAGGGTGAATTGCCACTTGGAAAAGCTCCTCAAGAGGGAAAAACAAGAATAACAACCTACAAAGACACATGGCTATTCATTACTATACAGGAAAGCAGGTCTCTCCAAGTCAGAATCAAGCAGTTGAAGAAGAAGCTCAAGCAAACCCTAATGAGGAAAAAGGACAAAGATAGGGTTGATTTGCTTGTTGAAGCCTCTCTCATAGCCTGAAACATCATCACATGGTTTCATGGGACAATTTTCAACAAGTTTTGAAGAAATTTTGGAAACTTTTGGTTTTTTGTGACTTTTGGCCTATTTGGAGATCTCAGTACAACCAAAAGCGCAACACCTTGGCACTGCGCTTTTTCCTCAGCCATCCAAATGCCAAAAAATTTATATTGTAGGATAGATAATCATTCCTACATGTCAGCTATCCACCTGGGGTGCCTTGTCAGCAAACTAGTTGGGAGAAAATGCCCCAAAATAGGTCAAAAATACACTTTTTTCCACCTTTTTGGACTAGGCGTTGCACTTTTGGGATTAACTGTGGGAGAATGCATTTTCTATGTCATGGAGTGCTCATTTTTCTTTCTTGAGGTGTCTAATGAAAACTATACATCCTCATCTTTCCATTGCATCTTTCGGAGCTGGATTTGGAGCAGGGGAAGGCCTTTAAAAGTTCCTTACAAGTTGGGCATTGCGCTTTTGTCTCGAGGCGCTGCGCTTCTGTAGAGATGCGCTACGCTTTTCCCTGTTTGTGCAAATTTCAAGTTTTCTTCAGTCAATTTCAGTTTGATGATGTATTTTCTCTACTTTTATGTTGACATGATGTGATAAAGGGTAAATGGTCTTTTTATAGTCATTTTGGTGTAATTTTGGACCTCATTGATGAGGAGCAGGTCAGTCAAACTCTAAATGGAGGATTTGTTTTAACCTCCCTAGTCATTAGGGTTTTGTTGAGAGATTATTGTAAGATGTTCCTACACTAAGGGATTTGACCCCTGAGAGAGGGGAAGTTGTTTTTAGTCTATATGTATGTGTTTTTCAGTCATTTTTATGGTTGGACATTAGAGGGTGAAAGTTTTGTAGCTTGTACTTCATCACTTTTAATAGGAAATCAAAGGACAGTTGCAGCTACTATTCAAGAATTCTCGTTTTGTGAGTTTGTGATAATTTTTTTTCTCTGTTATAGTTTTATATGAACAATATATTAGCCTCCTTACCATATCTTTTCTCTTCAGTGATTTTCCTAAGAGGTTTTAAGCATAATTCTTTAAATTAAAGCTCTGTTTTGTTGGGAATCTCATTTTGTGTATTTCGTCTTCTTGATTAATGAATTCACGGCATACATGCTCATTATGATCTTCTTGCTCATTCAACCCTCCACTACACCAACCAATCCTTCAGACATCACAAAAGCATAGCTACCTTGCTCCTCCATATCTCTTGCAACTGAAACCTTTTCTACTTTGACCTAGTTCCCTGATTTTCACTCCTGATCGGAAAAAAACCCTAAATATTTCAAACCTTAGAGCTGAATTATCCAGCCTAAAATCCATTCTTGTACTAGTCAAATCCTTGGTTGAGATTTTCATAGAGAGAGCCCTCTCTGGTTTGGTAGGGCTAGCTACCAAACTAAAATCTTGGTTTGAGGTTAGCTCCGTCGATTTCCTTTCAGCCTTGGGACATTGTGGAGGCTAACAATTTCAAGGTTTATTTATTATAGTTAGTGTTATTTTTCTTGTTAGTTTGTGTTTTTCTACATTCAATTTCTCTCTTCCAAATTTGTAACATCACTAAAGAGGTATTATTAGGCATTGGTCTATTAACCTATGTTGGAGATTCTTTAGTGTAGGGAAGCTTCCCTTGGCTTTGTAGGATTTTTCCTAAAAATTTGTGACTCATAGCGAGGTGACAGTGGGAACTTGTCTTGCGTACTACCACTTTAGCATCTCATGATGACCTTACCAAGGAAACTATTTTGGGTGGTAACATGAAAATTTCTCTATGTGCTTTAAACCATGGCTACTCTTGGTATAGGATAGCCCATTTAGATATGTTCCATACTTAAGTTATGTCAAAAAGTAGAAGAATATGGCATGCATACAATGCTAGCTGAAATGGGATTTTATTATTTCCTTCCAACTGGAAAAAGGAAAAAAAAATTATACAGTTTCAAGGTTAAAATTTTATCCCATAGTTTTCCTATGTGATGTTTGAATATTCCATTATACTTGTTAATTATCCTTTTCTAATTGATTTCTTGTCGTTACATTTAATCTTCAAAACACAATCATCCTTGTGCACGTGGATATTTATGGTTCCTATTCTAGTTTTAAATTTTTTGGTTTCCTCTTTTCTAGGTGAATTTTCCATTCTATCAGACATACATTTTTCTTCCTAAATTATATTATTTGTTCTTTTTATTGCAGTATCCAGCACATTAGTGGAAAGTCTCACTAAGAAATCTATATTTAGAGAAACAGTGGGATTAGTCACCATTATCACCTTAGCAATTATTCCTACCTTGTTTTGTGGTTGGATACAATCCCCACAAGGGAGGCTTCCCTTTTAGATATTGGGGATTAAATAACCCAAGTAGATTAAACTAAATACCTCCTAAGGGTTCTATTACAAAATTCATCCAAGGATAAATATTGAAATTTTAAGGTTTCAGGTGAGTTAAAGTAGAATTACAAGATAGTGAGTTCAAAGGACCATATTTCTAAATCTAGAAATCTTAGTAAGTCCTAAAGATGTTCAAATAGGCTCCCAAACACATGTAGTCTAGAAATTACACTTGGTTTCAATAAATTAGGGTTTCAATCATCATAATTAAAACATGAAAATATGTATAACAATAATAGCAGAACAAATCAAGATTTATAATACACAAGTGAAAAATAAGGGTTATGTAATGAATTCACCAGTTACCATTTAAAAAAAAAGCACATACACATTAAAAACAAAAAACAAAATCCCTAGATATCATCACTAATTAATGGATGAGAAATGTATATAAAATAATATTTTCACTTTTCCAATTTAGTGCATGCAAATTATAACCCTAGGAAATTTAGGTCCAAAAAAGAGCTGAGAAATGTAGATTTTTTTTGTAACAAAACCCTAATTTACCCTAGAAAACATTAAAAAAGAAATTTTATAGTTATATATATATATATATATGTATTATGGGATTGACATAAGAGAATGGACTAGTGTCTTTCTTAATAAAGGGTTGACGTGTTGATTTTGGGTAGCATCGGATGTGCTCTAAGTCTCAAACTTTGTGGAGAGGCTAGACGCATGTATTCCAGATAACCCAGAAATTGTTTGGGGAAATTCCACCCAGATTGTATTTTCTTAAGAAAATTAATTATTTTAAAGTGACCCTAATTCTAAACTTAGGAAAATAAAATAATTAAAGTGAATTAATAGAATATGGGTGTGAATGTTCTAGAAAAAGAAGATCAAGTCAAAATGTTATCTTAGTCGTTGATTGGAGATCTAATCTTGGATGTTGAAGTATCAACTAGAATAATATAAAGAAGACTTGAGGTTCATTTAGAAAAACACACCAAGAGGATCAAGAGATTGATTTCTTTAGTGAACAGTGCTCAGAGAGAAACTTTGATCTAGAGATATTTTGCAGAGAAGAGCAAAGACAGTATCCAAAGAGAAATATTTCGCTATCAAAGAATCATTTTGCAAAGAGGGTGGAGAGAGATCCAACAGCTCCAATGTAGAGTCAGAGAGGCTGACGCAGAGCCACGTAGGGCTATGCAGAAGCTGTGCGGAGGGAAAACAGGAAATCCAAAGAATTTGCTAAAGAATCGATTTCATAAGCCGGAAGCCGGGGTGTGAGACCGAAGGGCAGAGATCAAAGATTCTGGGGAGCAGATCAATCCACAAACTGAGTGATGTAGTGCCCAAAATGGTTGACGCTGGGATTATGCAGTGACTGTGTGAAGGAAACACAGAGCCTATCAGAGGCATCTCATTCGGTGGCCAGATCAGTCGGGATTTCCAGTGATATTGTGAGGTAACCTCACTCACTAACCTTTATGTCAGTGATATTCTCTATAAATAAATTGTCTGAAGAGACATTCAGAGATGTATTCAGAAATTATTGTTTCTTAATAATAAAACTCTTAGATCTGTTGCACTCGTTTTCCCACATTAGGTTTAGTCGGGGACATTTGTTGAAAAACAACGGTGTCCTGTGTGATGTTTTCCCCTTTTGCTCAGTTTCTTGTTTCGGCATATTTAATTGATTAAGTGAAGGTTGTAGCAGTAATTTGCTTCAATATTTTTAGTGGAACACTGCAAATAGCTTGTTCATTAAATAACAAACAGGTGAAGTATTTTTAGTTAGCTGCAATAGGATTTCGGACTTGGAATTTTCACATGGTATCATAGCGTTGTAGGGGAGACAAGAAGAGCAAATACAGTGATGAGAAGGAGGTTGAATAGCTGCAGAAGGCAGAAGTTTGAATCCCCAGAGGGATTGTGTAGACCAAGCCAGAAGGGCTGAATTTTTCAGGAAATTCTCTCTCCGAGTGAGTCGAAAGAGAGGAAGGGCTTCCATATCAAAATTTTGTCAAGCTAGAGGGAGCAGCACAGAGCCTCAATGTAGAGCTGATGGGATGCAATTTTTCTGCAGGAAATTTGTTGAGCAAAAAGTCGTCAGAAGAGAGAGAAGAAGCACAATGAGGAAATTTTCTTCCTCAGGGAATTCTATTTTCAAGATTTGAGCAACAGATCTGGGTGGCTGATCTACAATCTCCAGCAAGGAGTGCGTAAGCCTATCCAGCATTGTGTAGAGGAGAAAGAGAGGGAGAAGATTTGATTTTTTCTTGATGGCCATGGAAGCTCACGGGCATAGAGATCATCATCGGTTGGAGGGAGCCTCCAACTATGTAATCTGGAAGGCGCGAATCACATGCCTTCTAGATGAATACGATCTCAAGATTTTCGTGACTAGTACGGTAGTTGTGGCCGCAAATCTAGATTTGTTGAAGAAGTACACGACTGATATGGTGAAGGCTACGAGGTTTCTCCTTGATGGATTCAAATATCACATAGTGTCCCAAATAGCCAGCAAGGACATAGCTAGGCAGATGTGGGAATCCACAACATCGCTATACGAAGGATCTTCCTAATCGCGGAAGATGTACTTAGAGCAGAAAATGAGGATGATTCAGATGCAGAAGGGAGACTGTATTGTTTCGTTCTTGTCTAGACTTCATGAAACTCATGATAAACTAGTAGTTGTGGGGTCCACACCTAAGCCTACTGCAATGGTAAGGATGGCCCTCAATGCAGTCACAGAAGAATGGCAGGTTTTCGTCCAGAGCATCTTGGGCAAAGCAACCTAGTTGAGCTGGGAAGACATGTAGGTTTCTCTTCAGCAAGAAGAGCTAAGGAGTGACCTAGTCAAGTGTAAAATTGATGGTAGCAGTGGCAGTGGGTCGAAGGCAAAGGAGGAGGAGGAAAATTCAGCCCTTGCATCCAAGGGGCAGCAGGAGCAACGAAGACAGAAGAAATACGTCTCGAAGATTAAATTCTTCAGGTGTGGTGAACTAAGTCACTATGCAACGCAGTGTCCTTTGAAGAAAAAGGACAAGGACGACAAGCATGATCTGAAGGTTGCGCCTGAAAAGATCGAATAAGATGAGTATGCCATGAGTTCCCACGCATCTCCAGGAGGGATATGGGGCAACATTGAACTGCAAGTTCGCAAGAACTTCAGTTGGGCAGGATGCTTGATGAATCCACTTCTTGGATCAAAACCTTGCTACGGGAGCCCAAGATTAGTAGTAGTAGGTTGGAGGAGTTTCAGTTGGTGCAAAGGAGTGTTGGAGCGACATATGTAGTAGTTAGCAGTGCAGTGCAAAGTTGCAGCAGTGAATAAAGGCACACCGTAGAGCAGCAGCAACGCAGTTCTTCAGAGGGACAGTGTGGGACTAGCAACAGTCAAAATTTCAACATTGAGATGCATCCCGAACACTTGTTCAGATTTTTGGACGTTTTTCAATTACTTCTCTCCGCAACTGAGTCACAGTGCAGAGTTAGTAGTGGCAGTGCTAGCAATAGATGCAACATTTGAGAGAGAGTTGCAGTATGGATGCAATGTTGATCATGGTGAGGTCAGCAGCAGTACAGTTGTAGCAGCAGTGCAGTAGTTGGTGGACAGCATGTCACACATCAACAGTGCATAGGGAGATGCTTCAGAGTCAGGACAGTGTGCAGCAGGGCATATTTGCTAGAGAACATTCATCGCTAAGTGGGAGTGTTGATCTGTGGTAGCATAGGATATGCTCTTCTCAAACTTTGTGGAGAGGCTTAAACACATGTATTCTAGATAACCCAGAAATTGTTTGGGGAAATTCCACCCGAATTGTATTTTATTAAGAAAATTAATTATTTTAAAGTGGCCTTAAGTCTAAACTCTGAAAAATAAAATAATTAAAGTGAATTAATAGAATATGGGTGTGAATGTTCTAGAAAAATCAGATCAAGTCAAAAAGCAATCTTAGTCGTTGATTGGAGATCTAATCTCGGTCATTGAAGTATCAATGAGAATGTAGAAATTTTAATACAATTATGTATTGCCTGGATTCTCCTGATCTAACAATTATATGCCACTATTGAATACATAATCGCTTCTACAAAATCTTTGCGGAAATTTAATTGCCAATTGCACGAAGCAAAGAAGAATAGATCAAAACAACAACACTAGATATTCCCGGGGAAAGCTTACAGCTAAAAAACCCCTCTATCATATATTGTATATTCCACAAGGAATCATGAAACAATTACATACAAACTTCTTCTCACAAGAGCCCTCAGTACATCAGATAATTATCTCACACTGTCATACAAAAATTGGCAAGTTCCTTAGCCAATTTACTGTCTCCAGACAGCCTGCCTTGCTCACACAGTTCCTGATGAATGCAATCCTTAATCACAAATAATTTCAGCCTTCCTCAACTGCGTTGAGTATCATGGGCATCTTGTAGTGTTATAATGTCACAACTAATAGTTACACTTCCCTTTCACCTAGATCTCAATTGGGTCTCCACTGGAACTGACATGCATGCAACTAATAATAGAAAAAACATCAGTTGCATGTGATATCACTACATGTGAATTAATTAATATTTAATTCACTTGATCTTTCACTAGTGTATTTGCAGTTACAACTAGCACAACTAACTTTAACTCACTTAACTGGGTTAAACTGATTTACAACTTGCACAACTCATGCACCACCGCACTTCCAACTCTGTTACAACTAAAATCACTCTGTTACAACTCAAGTCAACCTGCATGTCCCACCAACCAACCTCTTAACTCGAAATTCCTTTAGCTAACTGATTTGCCACTTCAGTTAATTATTTCCAAGTGATCATTGAGAATAGATTATTGTTTATTGTCCAACTAATATTAAGGGATAATAATAGTCGACATACATCTATAAATAGAATTTTTGTGTGCATCTATAAGTAGACATCCACCTAAAAATAGCCTGTGTGGGCCCCACCTAGTGTAGGTGCTTAATTTTCACTAAGATCAAGGATGTTGTTTTTGGATGCCAATTTCACTGTTTCTTGTTGCAAACTTCAACACTCCCTCTCAACGAGAAAGGAATGTGCTTGCATGTGACATGCAACTCCATGCATGCGCCATGCAACCTTTGCATGCAACACTTCTCTAGTGTTTCTCGCACATGCAACCTTTCCATGCAACACTTCCGAAACTGAATAGCCTGCAAACAACTGAATCAATATAATGCATCTGTCATCAAAGCCTTCTGACTTCTGCTTAGCTACTTCACATGTCTTCAGGAACCACTGCGCTAATGACACCTGCATCCATGCACTCTGCACTTGCTGCCAACTCTGATTTGCGCTCAAGTATTTGACACCGTTACTTTAATTCCATGTCCTCACGACATCTAATTGCATCAATCCAACTGATCCTGCTACTGCTTCTCTATGGTCTCCTCGTAGCCAAGTTCGATTCATGAGATCCATACCATCTCAATGAATCTTGCTCAGAAATTTCTTCTTGGGATTATCCATGCATGTCTCCCCACCTCTCACCTGGTGGTATAGCTGCATGCACTCCCTCTGCCCATCTGGCTCGAAATTTATCTACATGAGTGGTTGCTCCCACTCCATGAGCCTTCGCATGTGGCTGCTCCACATCTTGAGGTTCACTCTTACCTGTATGCAAATCCAGCTCCCTCTCAAGGGTCAATTGCATGGCTTTCTCACACTTCCCAATGGTATGAAGCTCTGTAGAAATTACATCTACATCAAATCTATAGAGATTCTTCTGCATCTCCAGTTATGGTTTCTCCACAGCCTTCTGAGACTTCTTCTCAGGTTGCATGTTGAGAGGCTCCCTCTCAACCACCAAGTCATTAACCTCTACTTTTCTCCTCAAAGCTTTGCATGCATCTTGTACCTTAGTGCATGTAGGTTCTTGGCTCGTGCACATTGTAATTGCCCCGCAGTCGCAAAATTTTCTAACAAAAAGAGTTGATTTTAAATCGACGATATCACCCTCATCCGAGCTCCGATTCTACCAAATTTTTTTTTCAATTTGCGCATTTTTTCGCAAGGAATACACATATTCTATTTTTTTATGAAAATTTTGCATCAAAATTTTCAGATATTCTCTGCAAACTCGTGCACCCAAATAATTCTTGCTCTCATACCATGTAGAAAATTTATAGCATAGCTCCGATACCATGTCGAAATTTTAATACAATTATGTATTGCCTAGATTCTCCTGATCTAACAATTATATGCCATTTTTAAATACAGAATCACTTCTACAAAATCTTTGCGGAAGTTTAATTGCCAATTGCATGAAGCAAAGAAGAATAGATCAAAATCACAACACCAGATATTCCCGGGGAAAGCTTACAGCTAAAAAACCCTCTATCATATATTTTATATTCCACAAGGAATCATGAAACAATTACATACAAAAATATTCTCACAAGAGCCCTTAGTACATCATCTAATTGTCTCACACTTTCATGCAAAAATTGGCAAGTTCCTTAGCCAATTTATTGTCTCTAGACAACCTTCCTTGCTCACACAGTTCCTGATGAATGCAATCCTTAATCACAAATAATTTCATCCTTCCTCAACTGCGCTGAGTATCATGGGCATCATGTGGTGTTATAATGTCATAAATGATAGTTACACTTACCTTTCACCTAGATCTCAACTGGGTCTCCACTGGAACTGACATGCATTCAACTAATAATAGTAAAAACATCAGTTGCATGTGACATCACTACATGTGAATTAATTAATATTTAATTCAATTTATCTCTCACTAGTGTAGAGATCCTTAGTACATCGGCTAATTGTCTCACACTATCATGCAAAAATTGGCAAGTTCCTTAGCCAATTTAATGATAGTTGCACTTCCCTTTAATATATTTTTATTTTTATTCTTTATTCTTATTTTATTTAATCGGATAGTTTTTAAGAATAATATTTAATTATTATGAGAAAATAAATATTTTATTTAATATTTACTAATATTTAAATATTACTAAAAAAAATTATAATACTAAAAAAATAATTAGAATATTTAATTAGATTTATTACAAACTAAAACTTAAAATACTATAATTAAATTAATAAACATTACTACTAAATGTTAATATAAATAATATAATTAATGGAGTTAAATAAATTATTTTGTGTGAAATACATTTTTTATTATTATTTAATATATATTTAAAAAATAAATATAAGAACCTAATAGTAAAGATTATGTTAATTAACTCTAACTAACATTAAAAATAAAATTAAAAATAAAACCAGTAAAGATGAAATTACTAATTGATATTAACATTTATTTATTCAAAAGAGTAACTAATTATTTTATTAATTTATTTCTATTTTATTTTATTAAGATGATAGATTTAATCCTAATTAATCTAATTATATTAGGATAATTGATTATAATCCTGATTAATTTCATTTATTAAAAATATTAGTTACTAATAATAATTAATAATTAATTATTTTTTATAAATTTGGAAATAAAAATTAATTAATAAGGATAATTATTAAAAGTAAATAATTCACTTATTGGTTTGCTAGATCTAAAAACGACCAAACCCTAAAAAATTTTGGAAGAGAAACAAACCTATGATACTATACCTGGGAGGAGGGCGAACCTAAGGAACAAATTTCTCAAATTAGAGGCCTCCAACTACCACTGATTTCGTATCCTCCATCCTTGGTGAGGTTATGAGGATGCTTTATAATCTCAAGTGCCTCTCTAATTTTCCTTCTTTGATAGTGTTCCTCCCTAGCAATGATTTTGGCATCCTCCAGACGCAAATGATGCTTAGTTTTCGAGGAGTGATCTGCAAGGGTTGAGTTGCGAGATCTCTCATGCTTAATATCAACTCTATGTTCTTTAAGAAATTTTTGAAGCGAGCACCCGGTTTCACCAATATAACTCTTCCCGCACGAAGAGTCAATCTTGTAAACTCCTTTAAATTGTTCGTGACTAATACTATCTTTAACTGACCGCATTCTTTGTCTTTAGTAATTATTATCTAGTTCTTGTAGGCTCTTCTTATTTTTCTCTTTTCACTATTAATCACTGACTTTTTCCTTATTTCAACCTTCATTCGACATCTTGTCCTAAGATGTATCACTTTGTTGGGATTCGAAATGTCGACGAATGTTCTATGTACTTGTGGATAATACAATGCGGAAATCTCTTGACATTGTATGACATTGTTGGATATTTCGAATAATTTGTGATATGAATCATGACCCAAAAGTGACATAATAATAAAAGGGGAGAGAAAAATCATAGGGTTAGAGCGAGTTGGATTTTAAAGTCGATGTACATAATTTTTCCAACTTACATCGTAACTAAGGGTGGGAGAAATATAATATATCAAGTAAATTATGATTCTTAGGAAATCGAGTTGATGGAAGTATTGCATAATCATATAGGTGTAGAATGCGAGAGAAGAGGCTCCTAGTTGGTTCGGGATCCAGTGATCATCAACAATTAACAATTATGAAATCTGTTAAGATTAATACGAGAATATTTCTAAGGAAATAAATCTAAGGAGCGGTACAGATACAATTTTCCTCATCATCGAGTGCAGATACTTGAGTTTCATGAGAAGAAATGTGTTAGGTCCCTATATTACTAGTATAGTCCCTTATTTTTGTTATTTTAACCCCCTTATTGTTATTATTGTACCCCTGTAACCCCCATATTGTTATTATTGTGCCCTTAAATTATTATTGTTAGGTCGGCTAGGATTACATTGTGGCCCCACTAGGATTACAATGTGGCCCCATGGACTCCTATATATAGAAAGGAGGTTTTGTAATTTGAATCATCCAAGAATTGTTCATTCATGTAATGTATTGGAGGTTTCCCCCTCGAAGTGGCTTATTTATAAGGCATTGATATCTCTTTTATTCTCTTTTTTGAGCTCGTTTCACAACATTTGGTATCAAAGCTTTGAGATTCTAGGGTTTCGCTCATCCAAACAGGTCATCATGGAATTTTAGCTATAAATTTTTTTCTATGAAGGTTCAAAATTTGAAATTTTTAGAGTGCAAAGCCAAAATCTCGAGGAACATTGTCACAAAATTTCAGAGCTTGGTTCACAATATTTTCGGAGATATGATCTATGCAAGTTAGGTCATTTTTGCAGGCTCCTGAATTTAACCTAAAGAGGTCAATGTGGTATTTTCATAATAACTTTTTTCTACGAAGTTTTAGAAGATGAAATTTTTAGAGTGGGAAGGCGCAATCCTGAGGAACATTGTCGGAAAATTTCAGATATTGGTTCACAATATTTTCAGAGATATGGTCTATGGAAGTTAGGGCTTTTTGAGGCTTCTGAATTTCATCTCAAAGAGGTGATCGTGGGAAAATATTCATAGCTCTCTCTCTGAGCATCGAATTGGAATGATGTAAGAAGTGGCCACAAAAGTGGCCACAATCTCACGGACTGTAGTTTTCGTTCTATCAATTTCGAGCCAAAGGAGAAACTGATGACACATGGCAAGTTATCTGAGTTCGCTCTGCGGGTGAGTCCAAAATTGGGTCATTGTGGGAGATTGGACATAACTTTGCCTTGAAGAATCCAAATCAGATCAAACCTGTGGCATTTGAAAGAAGCTTTAGAGGGCTACTACGGGGCTGAATTTTAGATATTGAGGATCCACAATTATAGAGATAATTTAATTTCAATATCGAGCTCCTCAAAATCAAGTAAAAGGTGTGTATTTTTTTTCCGAATTGCATAAGTCTTGTTTGAAGAATCAAGTTGAATTGATTCCAAGGGCATATTTTAGAATAGATATCAGTATTGGATTCTAAAATGGCCCCTAAAAATAATTCAACACCCATTAATCCTTTAGAAGGCTCTACTATGACTCATGAAGACGAAGAATGACAACATGACATATCAAAATTACAAGAGCAAGTGCAACAAATTTCGCTCTCGCAAAGAACAACAAAAAATGAAATGGAAGTTTTGAAGAAAGGCGTGGAAACTAAGATGGATGGTTTGAAGAAAGGCGTGGAAGCTAATATGAATGGTTTGGAAGCTAAGATGGATGGCATGGAAGTGGGCATGGAAGCTAAGATGGATGACATGGAAGCTAAGATCGATGAAAAAATGAAAGACAACATGGAAAACATGAAGAATGATCTAAAAGTAGACATCAAAGGTTTGGCAAAGTTGATACAAGAAATGTTTCCTAATGGTGAAAAGATAGTAGAGGAAACTCATGATGAGAACAAAATAAATGTTAATCGTGATTTCATAAACTCTAATGTTGGCGGGAAGAACCACCATATTCCAAAAATGGATATGAGGAAGTTTGATGGAAAGGATACTATAACATGGATACTACAGATGGAGCAATATTTTGATCTCCATAATGTGCAAAACACACAAAAGGTACGCATTGCAACTTTACATTTAGAAAAAAATACATTTGTATGGTATCGATGGCTTTTCTCCCGTAAAAAAATTGTCACTTGGTCAATTTTTACGGAGGAAATGATAGTACATTATGAGGATACAAAGAGCAACACCTTCTTTAGCCAATTGATAAATCTCAAACAAAAGGGTTTAGTGGGGGAGCACATTGAGGACTTCCAAAAATTGAATATAAGGGTAAATGATATTCCAGAGGAACACGGGATTGATCTCTTCATAGGTACTTTAAAGGATAACATCCAACATGAAGTTCGCGTTTTGGAACCTGATTCATTGGAGAAGGCATTCAGGTTGGCCAGAAAAATTGAATGTAAAATTATGGCGACAAGGAAGCCTACCACTCACTTCTATAAAGAGGTAAGTGTTGCTAATCCTAGATTTGCACAACCTACAAGGTTGACACCACAACAATTGGAAGAAAAAAGAGCAAAAGGGCTTTGCTACAGTTGTGATAGCAAATACACTAAAGGTCATAAGTGTGCTGAGAAGAAATTATTTTACATAGATTGTGAAGAAGAAGAAGAAAATGAACAAGAATTTTCAAAAGAAGAGGATATACACCACCAACCAACCCTAGAAGAGGAAGAAATGAGTCCGACCATATCATGTAATGCATTGGCAGGTATTACCACTCCTCAAACTCTCAAGATAGAAGGACATATCAAGAAGAAAAAGGTAATAGTGTTGATTGATTTAGGTAGTACCCATAATTTTATTCATTGTAAGGTAGCCAAGGAATTGAATTGTTTCCTATACCCAGCACCAGAATGTCAAGTGATGGTTGCGAATGGAGGAACTATAAATTGCTCTGGAAAATGCCATAATATCAAGCTAACCATGGGGGAATATGTATTGACTAGTCCAATGCTTGCCATTCCTATGGGAGGTGCTGATGTTGTACTAGGAGTACAATGTTTACAATCTTTGGGGACGGTAGCTTTTAATTTTCAAGAACTTTTCTTGAATTTTTTTTCAGAAGGAAAGGAAGTCGAATTACGGGGTATTGAAGGGAAGCCGGGAAGGATAATAAGCTCTAATGTCATGACAAAGCTTCTAAAGAAAGAACAACGAGGCGTAATTGTACAATTATGCTCACTAGAAGTTCCGACATCAAAATCATCTATTTCTGCAGATCTCCAACAAGTCTTGGACAATCATTCCAAGGTGTTTGAAACTCCCAGAGGACTCCCACCTATTCGTGATCATGATCATGCTATTCATTTGATTCCAGGAAGTGTTCCTCCAAACATCAGGCCTTATAGATATCCTTACTTCCAAAAGAGCGAAATTGAGCGTATGATTGCAGAAATGTTAGAGGCGGGTATAATTCAACCTAGTCAAAGTTCTTTCTTTGCTCTTGTAGTATTGGTACACAAGAAGGATGGATCATGGCGAATGTGTCCGGATTATAGGGAGCTCAATAAGCTCACCATTAAAGATAAATTTCCCATTCCTGTGATTGATGAATTAATGGATGAATTACATGGAGCAATTTATTTTACCAAGTTGGATCTTCGTTCAGGATATCATCAAATTAGAATGAAGACTGAAGATATTCCAAAAACAGCATTTCGAACTCATGAGGGTCATTATGAAATTTTGGTCATGCCTTTTGGCCTTACCAATGCACCTTCTACATTTCAAGGGTTGATGAATTCCATTTTCAAACCCTTCCTTAGAAAATTTGTGCTAGTATTTTTTTATGATATAATAATCTACAGCAGGTCTTGGAAGGATCGTGTTCAACATGTTGACAGGGTGCTCAAACTATTGCAGGAGAAACAATTATATGCAAAAACATCAAAATGTTTCTTTGGAGTACAAGAGGTGGAATATTTGGGTCATATTGTATCTCACGAGGGTGTTAAGGTAGACCCTAACAAAATTAAAGCCATTAAGGAATGGAAAGTCCCCACAACCATAAAGAAGTTGTGAGGATTTCTCGAGTTAACGGGGTATTATCGCAAGTTTGTTAAGAATTATGGGAGAATAGCAGCACCTCTAACAACATTATTGAAGAAAGATGCATTTTCATGGACTCCTGAAGCAACTAAGGCCTTTGAACATCTTAAAGAGGCAATATGCCTAGCACCGGTCTTAGCTACGCCAGACTTCACAAAAACCTTTATTGTGGAATGTGATGCCTCAGGAAATGGAATTGGTGCAGTTTTAATGCAGGAAGGAAGACCCATTGCTTTTGAAAGTCGTCCGATCAAAGGAAAGTATTTACAGAAACCTATTTATGAGAAGGAAATGTTAGCAATACTGCATGCACTAAAGAAATGGAGAACTTACCTAATGGGAAGACACTTCAAGGTAAAAACTGATCATGATAGCCTTAAACACTTTTTGGAACAAAGACTATCTTCAGAAGAGCAGCAAAAATGGGTCACAAAGATGTTGGGTTATGACTTTGAAATAATATACAAAAAATGGAAGCTAAATGTTGTTGCGGATGCACTCTCAAGAAAGAATGAAGAGGTGGAAGCATTGCTTTGTGTCATTTCTATTATCCAACCAGATTGGATAACCGAAGCAAGAGATGAATGGAAGAAGGACAAAGATGTATGGACACTCATTCAAAAGTTGCAGCAAGATCCTAGTACATCCGATACATTTAGTTGGAAAAATGATTCCTTATGGTACAAAGATCGCTTATATCTTTGTAAGAATTCCCAACTAAAACAAAATATTCTTTTGAAATTGCACACTTCTCCTTTAGGAGGACACTCAGGATTTTTAAAAACTTACCACAGGGTGAAGAAAGAATTTTTTTGGGATGGCCTTAAATCTGATATTCAAAAGTTTGTGGCGTAATGTTTGGTTTGCCAGCAGAATAAAGTGGAGACAATTAAGACCCCGGGACTTCTACAACCTTTATCCATTCCAAGTCAGCGTTGGGAGGAGATTTCAATGGATTTTATCATGGGTTTACCTAAGTCTGAAGGAAAGAATGTCATCATGGTGGTAGTTGATAGACTTACCAAGTATGCACACTTTTGTGCATTATCTCATCCATTTAAAGCAAGTAGAGTTGCTACTACATTTATGGATAGAATTCAAAAGCTACATGGAAGCCCAAGGGTTATTGTGAGCGACAGAGATCCCATTTTTACTGGAAATTTTTGGGCGGAGTTATTTTCTTGTTTGGGTACTCAATTAGCTCATAGCTCATCTTATCATCCTCAATCTGATGGTCAAACTGAGATAGTAAATAAATGTTTGGAAGTATATCTTCGTTGTTTTGTATCTGATAAACAAACACAATGGGTCAAGTGGTTACCTCTCGCTGAATGGTGGTATAATACTTCCTTCCATACTGCAGCAAAAATGACCCCATTTATGGCACTTTATGGATATCATCCACCATCCATCACATCATATTTAAGGGAAAATTCGAAGGTTCAAGCAGTGGAAGATCACATCGAGCATCAGCAAGAAGTTCTCCAACTCTTAAAGGATAACCTGAATTTGGCACAAAATCGAATGAAACAACAGGCAGATCAACATCGCAGCGAGAGAAGTTTTGATGTAGGAGATTGGGTATTTTACGGCTACAACCATATAAACAAATGTCCCTCAAGCAAGCTAAGAAGGATAATAAATTATCGCCAAAGTACTATGGTCCTTACAAGGTGTTGCAAAAGATTGGTACTATGGCATACAAATTGGAGCTTCCTGCTTCTTCGCGAGTACATCCAGTTTTCCATGTTTCATGCTTAAAGAAGGTTATGGGAGAAAATCTTCCAGTTCAAACAATATTGCCAGAACTTGATGAGGAAGGAAAAATCATATTGGAACCAGAAGCGGTCATGGAAACAAGAACTCGACAACTACGGAATCGATCAATTTCAGAGTATCTCATCAAGTGGAAGAACTTACCCACTAAAGATTATACATGGGAGGATGAGAATTTTATACAGAAGCACCCAGAGCTACTCAAGCGTTGAGGACAACACTTTTTTGAAGGAGAGGGGCATGTTAGGTCCCTATATTACTAGTATAGTCCCTTATCGTTGTTAGTGTAACCCCCTTATTGTTATTATTGTACCCTTGTAACCCCCATATTGTTATTATTGTGCCCTTAAATTATTATTGTTAGGTCGGCTAGGATTACATTGTGGCCCCATGGACTCCTATATATAGAAAGGAGGTTTTGTAATTTTTATCATCCAAGAATTGTTCATTCATGTAATGTATTGGAGGTTTCCCCCCCCCTGTTAAACTATTTCTAAGGCGTTGATATCTCTTTTATTCTATTTTTTGGAGGTTTGGTTTCAAAACAAAAATGTAATCCCAATGTCCCATGGCTTGGACTTGGAAATTATAATTTTAAGATATCGCTACATGTGAATGCATACCATCCAAATCTAGCACAACTTCATCCTTAATAATCCAATCATCATAGGTCTCAAAAGTAATAGAAACTCTTTGGAGTGATAATTGGAGTGTGGCTCTTTATCGTTACCCCTCATCTTACCATATTTTCATAAATGGGCAGTTCATAAAGACACATCATATAAAATTATATGACTATCCTTGGCCATGTTAGTCAAGTTAATGAGGAATAAGATTTAATCAAACTAGGTTCATTAAACCTTCGTGATACTACGTGGGGAGCCTTGTTGGGGGCCTACAAATTTGACTATGATATTGTGCAAGGGAAATGTGCATCATAGTACCATTTTTTATTTGAAAATAGATAAATTTGGCAGTTATGTATTATTTTCCAATATATATTTTGCATCTAGAAGATAGGATGAGGGAGAAAAGGTTAGAGAAAAGATGAAAGGAAAGGGGGTGGAAAATCCATTGAGATGTAACATGACAGAGGTAGATTATAAGGTTTATGAATTTATTTTCTGAGACTGATCACACGATCAATATGGGAATGTTTACACAACACTAGAGCTCTTATGAGGACATTCAAAGGAGGAATGGTATATTCCTACTACAAAATTTGTGCTACGTGATGTGGATGAATAGGCAAAGGAATGCATATTCTACACTAAGAGAAATATGTTAGTCATTACTTGATTTGTATGGAAAGAAAAGATGACATAGTAGTATATTCAGTTAGTTTAAAACATCTCTTGATAGCCCCAGTAGCTACAAATTTAGCATCAAAATGTGTGATCATTATGAGCTTCCATTTGTGAGTGTTATACATTGAGCCAAATAACCGCTAAAAATCGTATTTTCTCATCAACATAGCATTATATGCTAAAAACATGTGCAAATACCAAATCCCACATTACTTGTGGAAATTTTCTAGTTCGGGAAATCTATCCATCATTTTAATGATTATCACACCTATACTATTTTTGGATACTTTTTAGTAAATCTTATTATAGTAGGTAAATATTGTTTACTTTCACGACTACGAGCATGTGATTACTTATTACCTTTTGGCTTCTATATAATAGCAAGCATATTGGTTTCTAGTACACTATGGCATTTGGGTATACATATGTAGACATATTGTAGCATGAAATTGATAGTGACCTAAGAGAAATGGGATTTGGGAGAAGAGTTATCATGAGGAAACTCGAGTAGTGTGGGAAAATCATATTTCAAGTTACATAGGTTCTACTTGTTTATTTTCAGGGCTAGATTGTTATTTGTTGTAGATAATTGCATTTTCAAACTTTTTCAACATTTTCATATAACATTCACCCCATAACATCATATCATCATTAAAAATTATGTAGAGATAAAAATAACATCAAAAATGCAGGGAAACAGTAAAGAAAAACATACACAACAGAGACACCAAGATTTAGGTCAAAGACCAGGGAAAAACCAAACAAGGGGGAAAGCCCAACCAGATTCTTCTTCTTAGATATATTCATCAAATGTTCAGTTGAGATAAAGAGTACAAACATCATGAGACATAAGCCCTTTGTCATCAATCGTATTAGGCCACCTAAGGCCAATCCCGAATCATACTAGATCCTTATAGTATAGTAGTATAGAAGTACATGTCCTCCTACTATATGCCTCCATATTACTGTCAATACTTTACTGTTATAAACATAAGGCATAGCCTCACATTTCATTCATAGAGGCACTATCACCACTAACCATCATATACCAGCATTCACTACCATGACATTCATCAAGGTCATTGTCATTCCATTCATCAAGGTAATTGTCATGCCATTCATCAAGGTCACTGTCATGGAATTCATCAAGGTCACTATCATGTAATTAATCAAGGTCACTAAGGTCATTATCATAGTCACACATCAAGATTATTATTATATAGATCATTTTCATGTCATGTATGTTATTACCGTCATATAACATTACTGCCATATTAAGGTTCAGTGTCATAAACCAAGAAAATTGTCATGAATATCAAAGGAATCTTACAAATATCATTAACACAACCCTACTGTCATTATTAGCATATATAACATATAGAAGTATGCAAGTCACAATGTGAGCCATAGATATGTAGCAAGCCATGGATTATAGAAGTATAGTGAGCCAAATAATGTAGTGAACCTATGAGTATCATAATTTACTAAATATAACTAATTTATGAAATATAGTGAACCTCATTGTAATGAAAAATGTGAGCCTCACTGTAATATGTATGTGATCCATAAGGGAATTCCATATAGTTATGAGATATGAACCATTGTAATATGTCAAATGTGAGATTCACTATAATATGTATGTGATTAATAAGGGGATCCCATAGAGTTATGAGATATGAGCCATTGTAATATATCAAATGTGAGATTTACTATAATATGTATGTGATCCATAAGAAGATGCCACAAAGTACTAATGTGACCCACTATGGAGAGTGTGAGCCAAAAATGCAAGCCACTGTAAATTATGCAAGCTACAAATAAGTATAATGTGATTCATTGAAAATAAAAAGTGAGCCACAAGGATAAAGTCCAATCCATAGAAACAAGTGTGAGATACAGGTGCAATGTGAGCCATAGATAAGAGTGATCCAAAGCTAAAATAAAAATCCATAGAAAGAAGAGTGTGAGCCATATCACAAAAATATGAGCCTTGGAAGTATGAATTGATGTGTGTCAATTGGAGGAATATTGACACCAATTTATGGTTGATCCTTTGAGTAAAGGGTCACCACCATTTGGCAAGTCGACATTTCAATTTGGATGGTCGAAATGAAATATTTGAGAGGTCATTAAATAATAAGAAGAGAAGTGCCAAACCAATAATAATTTCATTTATTCAATTTGAATTCATCTTTTGGGCGAGATGGGATTATTTGGATTCCTATGGGGAAATTCCCCCATAGCTGCCCAAATTTCAAAACTCCCTCTCAGCTAGGGAGGAATTTTCATATGCATCATGTCTTATCTCAGATGTACATGTCTCAATATAAAAGAAGCTCATCATCATTGCATCATGTCTCATCTCATCTCATCTCATCTCATATAAGTGTGTCTCATAGAAGAAGAATAATCCACAACCGACAATAGGGGAGATCAATTTACCACAAGGGTAAATATCCTCCAAACCCTACTAGTCTCCAAGTCAAGTTCCATGACCTGCATCTTAGTTGAAAAATGATGTTTCGATCTAAAGAAGAAGAATAATCATAGGGGAGATTAATCTTCCACACTATATCCAATGAAAATAGGCAGAATACCACTTACCATGAGAGGTAAGGATCAAATCCATCCTATTGTCCGTTGATCTTGACAATAGTCTAAATACCACTTATCATGAGAGGTAAGGGTCACAACTATCTTATTGGACATTAATTTTCCCACCTTGACCCTCAAGAATAAAGTGGTAGAACACATGCATCCTCTAACTTGGGGTGGATATCGCTTACGATGAGGGGTAAGGAACAAAAAAATCCCAAGTCTCCTCACCCATTGGCCAAATGGGTGGAAATCCCAACAAGCCCAACTTGTTGGTAGGATGCATACTGGGGTATACTCAATAATAGAGGAGATACCACTTACCATTGGTAAGGATCATACACAACCTACTGTGAAAATAGATAGGATACCACTTACCATGATAGGTAAGGATCACAACCATCCTATTGTCCATTAGTTCCCTCAACCCTAGGAGATCCTTGGCTCCATTCCCCTCCCTGGAGCTCAACAGGGCAGGGGGGGAGATCATATCTTGGTGTTCTCAGTTAGTCGTGACCTCTTCCTAGAAGATTCACATCCACCAATCTAAGTTTCTCCATGAATACCAAGAAATTACCTTTCGGAAAAGGATTTGTAAGAATACCAGTTATTTTCTCATTAGTTGAAATGTGATTGAGTCACACTACTCCTCTCTTCACCATATTCTAGATATAGTGATATATGATCTCAATGTGCTTGTACCTATTGTGGAAACGGGATTCTCTGAAATTTGGATTCCACTATTGTGATCGTAGTATGTCATAGTCACATTCATTACTTGCTTAGACAACTCTCCAAACAGCTTCCTTAACCATACTTCCTCGCAGCTAGCTATGCTATCAGAAATGTACTCAACCTTATTCGTGCTAAGGAAAAAAATACTTTTGCTTCCTATTCATTTAAGATATCATGGTAGAACCCAAACTAAAACAACACCCTGATGTGATCTTCCTTTCAACGAAATTTCCAGCCCAATCAACATCAGTGTATCCATGAAGTCACACATCTCCGACAGTATATCTCAATCCATGATTAATAGTCTCACATGTTTGGAAATGACCCAATATACATTTTCAAACTCTATCTGGCTCATAGTACAGCATGCAATGCAAGGATTCGTCTGACTACCAACTGATCATAGGATCCATAAAATATGAATCTAAAGAGGAGTCTCTCTCAACCACTTCAGTCATATTTATTCGGCCAAAAATCTATAACAACATACATCCCTTAACAAGTAAGTCCTCATAATATATTTTTCACTCTTCTAAAAGTAGTTGATCATCAAGGCTCATAGGTCAACTTCCTTTGGCACTAAGCTCGAAGATGATTTGTTCCTGTCAGAAATAAATTATTAACATGTAAAACCAAATATCAAATACATACCTTCAATCTTGAAGACAAATTGGATTTTGCATAAGATGTCCATCAATCCAAGCATGCCAGGTCCAGGGGACTTTCTTGAGTCCATACAGGAATTTCTTCAATCTGTATTCATGAGTCTCTTTCTCATGTGTCTAAAAGACCCGAGGTAGCTCCAAGTGCGCTTCTTCCTTAAGTACATCATGGAGGAAGCCAACTTCACATACATCTAATAATAGTGAAAAGGAGCTAGGATATCATCATAGTCCTCTCCTACTCAGAGAATATTCTTTATCAATTTTTAATATTACGGAAGAATCTAACACTACAACATCTTGTCATCTAGAAAGAGTCTTTTCATGAAGGACATATCGCTTATCATATTTTCCTGATCTCATAGCATCTTATTTTATTGTTGCATGATAGTCTACTCCATTTGAATAGGAAGCCTCTTCAATCATAGTTATCAACCTAGGAGACTAAGATCCTTCCTTCAAGATAGCCACTCTAATCATGGGATGGCTCTACATTTTCCTCAAACTTGATATTGAGGACTAGGTCCTTACATCCATCTAATGTTCTTGTTGACCCCAGAACAAGAGAAAGAGAATTAATAGCAAATTAAATAAACATAATGAAAGTGTACCTGATGATAAGGATGAATTACCTTTCTTCTCTAGATATCAGAGTGGCTTCTTCATTATCATGCACCAATTCCCTCTTTTCATGCATTGTTTTTCATCTAGATGATCCTCAATATGGATCACATCCTTATCCAAGAAGTCGGTGAAAGAAGCATTCAAATACTCATGCAAGAAGAATAAATAATATTCTAAAACAATAAATCATAAAGAAATAGCATAAGTCTTGAGAGTAATTATCTTTAATGAGGATTGTAGGAAGATATCAACTCCCTCTTTATCTTTCCTCCATGAATCACCACTTTCAATTATCCATATGTCAATGTCATCTACAGAAGAAGAAATTCTTCCTCACACTTGTATCCTTGATCTCTTTCATTGGCAGCCAAGCCCAACTTATAAATGTACAAGATGGTGACTATATATGTTTCATATCATCTGCTATTGGGTACAAGATAATTCCATCTAGGGTTTTTATCAATCTATCACAGGTACTTGAATAATTGAATGGATTCTTATTGATCACATCATATTAGAAAATTTTAATCATACTAGGCCTTTTCCCTATCAAGGCCACTCCTAGGGTTTCTCTCAAATCCTAGCTTCTATTTGCAAAAAAAGGCTTCTGAGGGCTTCCTTTAAAGCCTAGTATTCTTTTAGTCTCCAACATTTTCATCTCTTTCACTCTGATTGACCATGAATTCCAACATATGTGTCTACAAGGGGTGTATAAATTATACCAATGGATTCAATTTGATCTTATAATGTACTAAAAAAAATAATGAATCACTTCTACAAATATGTGGAAACAAAATTCAATCGCATAATCACAAACAAGCAAGAGAAAGAAATCAATCAATCACACAACACAATATGTATTTGGGGAAAGAAACTTCTCAAAACCTAGCTATATATATATGGCATAAATTCAAGACCATGAAATAATAGAATTTTATTCCTCACACTGAGAAAACTTTGCACTCTGTTGATTGTCTCACTCTGATCTAGGAAAAATCAGTCCAATACTTAACCAGTTCTCAGCCTCTATATGACCAACCTTGCTTACACATTCCTAGAGGAATTATGGCCCTATTAATTATGAAATTCCTTGGAATTTATTGTGCAATTCATCTAAGGTTCGTTGGTGACCTCATGCATGACCTATACAATTTTCTAATTATACAACTAATAGTTATCTTCCCTTTAATCGCACTCTCATCTTGGACTTCCTTAGAACTGGTTAAATGTATCATAGAAACAACCATGAACATAGAGATGCAGCGGAAATAACACTTCATTTCATTAATATCAGAGAACTGAAATTTGCTTACAGACAGAATGGAAATAAAACTAGCTAGGGCGCTGGTAGCTATCTCTGAGAAGAGATGTGGCGGCTACAGGCCTCTGAACTGAGTTACAATGAGGCTCGAGGGCCTATTTATCATTTAGAAACAATGGGAAATCCTAAACAGCCAAAACCCCAACCCTAGGAGATGAAGCGCCAAAACTATGGGCCCCGTTTGGGTAAATTGGTGTTTCAACTTCCCAGGGGCGTAACTTTGGCATACGATCTCCGTTTGACGCATACCATACCTCGTTAGAAAGATCTATCCGAGTACTACAAATTTGGAATGAGCAACATCGGTCTATGGACCCATGTTGCTCTCCGTTTTCCAAAAAAACGTCGTTTAGGGCCTCAAAATGGCTCCGGAAGTTTAGGACCCGAAAAACTGCTAAAAATAGTAAACTGTGCCGAAACTGAAAAACTGAAATAGACAATGGTGGAGCCCCAAGTGGAATAGGCGGGTGACCACAAATATCCACCTGGATCATTCCTCCCCCCTTAGGAAGCAATGGTCCCCATTGCGTTAAGTTCCTCCATGAGATGAGGAAATTTCTGCTGAACTTGGTCCCTGGTGAACCACTTTCCTTGGTGCAGGAGTTGGCCAGCTTTGACAAACCGATATAGTTGGATCTTCTGCTGGCGAGTGTTCTTGATTTGCATGTCCATGATGCAATCTGTGGTGGCCTATTCCATGCAGTCTGGATTTAACTCAGTTGGTGTGAGTTGTTCTGCAATGTCCGAGGTGTCCAGTAGAGGTGGGAAGTAAGGACGAAGGCGATCCACATTGAAGATTGGGTGCAGACCAAGGAATGGTGGAATACTGAGCTCGAATGCATTGTTCCCTATAGCCTTGGTGATGGTGTATGGCCCGTATCGAAGCGAGCGAAGCTTGCGGTGGGGTCCAGTGAGGCGCTCCTTCTGCAAATGTAGCCATACTTTGTCACCCACCTGGAAGTTGTGTGGCACCCGGTGTTGATCATGGCGTTGCTTGTACTTGGCATTGGCTCTGTTCAATATATCATGAACCTGTTGGCGGATGTGTTGAATGCGCTCGATGAAGCTACTGGCTTTGTCAACTTCAGACTGGACATGAGCTGAATTGGCCTGAGCAGCTGCAAATGGCATGGCTACGTCAATGGGGCATAGTGGCTGGAATCCCAAGCCCACCTAAAAGAGGCTATGGCCAATTGAACTGTGGAGAGCCCGATTATAACTATGTTGTACATAAGGGAGGCTCTTGTCCCATGTGCGTGGATGCTTTGAATTGTACATGCGCAGAATGTGTACAATCATTCTGTTGACGACCTCTGTCTGGCCATCTGTTTGGGGATGGAAAGCCGTGGACTTGGTGAGCTTGGTATCCAACATCGACCAGAGGCTGGACCAAAATGTGCTGAGGAACCTGCTATCCCGATCTGATATGATAGACTGTGGGATCCCAAAGTGCACCCACACTCGCTCAAAGAAGAGTTTAGCAGTGGCTTCTGCTGTGATATTCTTCTTGCAGGCCGCCATAATGGCCATAGAAAATGCTAAACTGCTAAAAATAGTAAGTTGTGCTGTATGTGGAGAGCTGCAAGAATTGATGGTGCTAGTCCAAATGGAGTAGGTGGGTGGCCACCGATATCCACCTGGATCATTCCTCCCTCCTTAGGAAGCAATGGTCCCCATTGCGTTGAGATCCTCCATGAGATGAGGCAAATTCTGTTGAACTGAGTATTAGATGTGTTGAAGATGTCAAGGACCTGCGGGTGGACATGCTGGATGCATTTAGTAAATTTGGTTTCTTTATCAGCCTAAGACATTACATGTTTGGATTCTGTATGTGTAGTTGCAGGATGTATGGCAACATCAGGCGGTGGTGCGTTGGGAGTCAAATCAATGGAGTGCTTGTCCTGACAGTGTAGAGGAACCTCTATGAGTGAGGGGAAAACTTCCTCGTATTCCTCCATGACTTTGTCCATCTGCTGCAGCCGTGCAAGGGAGCCCTGTTTCGAGGCTGTGGCCACAATACTTTTCTTTCCCCGTGAGTGAGTTGTAAGGAAAATGAATTTCCTGGTTTGGGAAACAATCTTACTGTGTTGTTTTGCAGTAGTCAAAGAGATGACAGGAGGCGGTACTACCTTCGGTATCCTGTACAAGTTATTTCCCAAAGTAATAATAACAGCACGAGGCCTAGACTCATACACAGCATGTCACCTCCACAAGTATGGTTGGCCCAATAATACATCAGCTACATCAAGAGGAGCAACATCACACAATACCTCATCCATGAATGGCTTGATACTGTATGGAAGGCGGCACTGCTGGCGGATGCGGAGATATCTCCCTGGGTGGAGCCACCCGATGGTATACGGCTGCGGGTGTGCTATGGTTGGTAGGCTGAGCCGCTTCACGACCTCTGCTGAAATGAGGTTCTTTTGGCTTCCGCTATCGATGAGAAACTGCAGCGGAGAACCCTTCACCCACATCTGCGACTGGAAGAGGCGCTCCCCCTCCTCTGGATCCTCTGGACCCTCCTTTTGGATCTTGGTGGTGGCAACAATGGCACTGGGATCCACATCAATGATCTGCTTCCCTTTGTCATTGCCTTTTTCTGGTTCTAACTCAGGATCAGAAAATGCATCTGATTCGGGTGCCTTTAGTTCAGCCACCAAAGACTGTTTGGCCCGACACTCGTTTGTGCTGTGAGTGGGGCTGTTATGAAATTCACACCACTTCCCTGTGTCCTTCTTTCGATTTGTGGTGTTGTTCTGAGTCACATTGCTTTGGCCTTGCCCCTTGTTCTTCGATTCGGGGGCACCTTTCGGATTCGCAGATCCAAAGTCTCGCTTCTTCTGCTTAAATTTCTGCTCGATCTTGGCGGCATAGCGATATGCCGTGCCAAGCGATGTAATGTCGAGGAACTCCATTTCCTCTTGAATGTGTTTGTGCAGACAGCTGCGGTACTTGAGCACCAAATGTCTCTCTGAATCTTTAATACCCAACTTTGTGCGCAGGGTATGGAACAGATTCGTCAGTTCATGCACGTCTTGATCCTTTTGTTGCCGCAGCGTGGTCCATTGGATGTATTTGTCCTCATAGCTCCCCACGGGGTAATATTGTTCCTTGATGCCGTCTCGGAACGAATTCCAAGTGGGTGTGGTCGAGAACAGAGAGGGTTCCCCTTCGCCCTCTTGCTCACAGTAGGTTTCCCACCAGTCTTTGACATGGGGGGCGGCTTTGAGGAGTGCAAAAATAATCTTTTCTCGGTCAGAGAAGTCATGGACCGAGAAATACCCTTCCAACAAATTTAACCATCCGTCTACAGCGTCTGCATCTATTTTTCCTTCAAATATAGGAATGTCAAAGTTTACCTGTACCTTGAAGGGAGTGGCGCCTCCAGAGTGGCTGTTGGATGCAGATGCGCCATATGTGGGCAGTCGTTGAAGGATTTGAGCAAAGTTATCCATCATCACGTTCCTTTGTTTCTCGAGGGCCTCCTCGAGAAGTATTTTGATAGGATCTCCTGCTCCCTCATCTTTCTTTTCTTCCGCCATGGGAGGTCGTCGGGGTTTGCGAGGCTGATCTTGCAAGGGTTCAACCAGATCGAGCCCTAACTCCTTATACCCTGACCGCGTTGGGGACATGCAAAGAAAAACAAAGAAAGAGCAGACCCCCTCTGATACCACTGATCCGGATTTTATGCAGGAACGCAACAGAATACAGAAATAACCATGAACATAGAGATGCAGTGGAAATAATGCTTCATTTCATTAATATCAAATAACAGAAATATGCTTACATGCATAATGGAAATAAAATAGCTAGGGTGCTGGTAGCGAATCTCTCATAAGAGATGTGATGGCTACAGACCTCTGAACTGAGTTACAATGAGGCTTGAGGGCCTATTTATTATTTAGAAACAATGGAATACCCTAAAAATCGAAAACCGTAGCCCTAACAGATGAAGCACCAAAACTATGGGCCCCGTTTGGGTAAATTGGTGTTTTAACTTCCCGGGGGCGTAACTTTGGCATACGATCTCCGTTTTATGTGTACCATACCTCATTAGAAATATCTATATGAGGAATACAATTTTTACTGTTGGCAACATCGATCCATGGAATGATGTTGCTCTAGGTTTTCCTAAAAAATTTCGTTTAGGGCCTCAAAATGGCTCTAAAAATTTAGGACCCGAGAAAACTACTAAAAATAGTAAGTTATGTCGAAACTGAAAAAAATGAAAGAGATAATGGTAGGACCCCAAGTGGAATAGGCTGGTGGCCACCAATATCCACCGATCAAGAACTGACATGCAACAACTATTTATAGTGAATTATTAGTTATCTAATTGACTGTTACTTGTCAATTAAATCAGATTTAATTCATTGGACCTCTCACTAGCTCATCTCTCAGTTTGAACTAGTTAAACTGATTTTACCTCAATTAATTGAGTTAACTAATTACAACTCACAAATAACTATAACTGGACCCCCGGCTAAAAATAGAAAAATACTCTTCATGCCTCCTCTTAGACCCCCAACTCAAATTTCCTAAGCTAACTCAGTATTTCTGACTTAGTTAACTAATACAAGTTGTCATGAGATAAAATTACAATTTCTCTTCAAATTTATTTAAGGGAATATTAATCAGAAGCCCCCAATGGGTGTCATTTCAACACTCCCTCTCAAGAAGAAAGGGATTACCTGCGACCTTGATTCTACCTCTGGGGAATTCAAATTTTCTTCTTTCCAGCGCCTTCGTCAATATGTCTGTGTCTTTGTCCTTCGTGGGAATGTACTCTAATGACATAATGCGCCTCTACACACATTCTCTGAGATGGTGATACCAGATATCATATGCTTGGTCCTGTCATGAAAAAATGGATTAACCGAGAGTTTGATACAACTCTGGTTATCACAATGTATCACTGTCGGATCCTTCTATGAACCAAACAAACCAAAAAGTATATTCCTCATCCAGATGGCCTCACATGTTGCCTGACTGGTCGCCATATACTCTGTCGTTGTTGAACTGAGTGCAACTGATCTTTGTTTCCTATTGTACCAAGGAATTGTTGTTGATCCTATGTTTAATATTCCCCCTGAAGTGCTCTTCCTGTCGGATGGAATCCCTACCCAATCTGCATCAGTGAAGCCTTGAAGCTTCACTCCCTATGTTCGTCAGTACCATAATCCACACTATGTAGTGCCTCTGAGGTGTCTCAACACATGCATATTTGCCTTCCAAGAGAGCTTTGTAGGCTTAACCATAGCTTGACTAGGTTGGTTAATTGTGTAGCATATGTCTGGTCATGTGTTCACCAAATACATGAGTGAACCCACAAGCTTCCTGTAAATAGATAGCATCCACTACATTACATGAAGTATCATCCTCCTTCCTCCATTTTCCTGCTAGAGGATTGTCCATGGGTTTGTTTCCCTCCATGTGGAACTTCCTCGGAATCTCTTTGGCATACTTTCCCTGAGATACAAATAGCTCCCCATCTCTTTTCCATATTTCTAATCCCAAGAAATAATGCAAGATCACCATTTCCTTCATCTTAAATTATCTTTCAAGATCCTCTTTGCAAGACTTTATGTGTTTCTCATCACCTTCCAGTGTCAGATCATCGACATAAAGTACAATAATAAAAATTTTACCATCAACTGCAATATGATATAGGTTCATATCTTCTTCACTCTTGGTGAAGCCCAACCCGGTGAAATAGTTATCGATCTTGGTGTACCAAGCAAGAGGTGCTTGATTTAGCCCATACAGTTGCCTCTTGAATCTTTCACACATGTGACTCCCTATCTAAGGTCTCAAAACCTTTTGTCTATTCAATGTACACCTCTTCCTCAATAACTGCATTAAGAAAGGTTGTCTTTACATACATCTGATTTATCTGCGATGAGAGTGCAAGGGTGGATATAATAGATGAGTACCTTGTGATTGGTGGAAAATTATCATCATATTCAATCCCCTCCACTTGAGAGAACCCTTTGGCCACAAATCTAGCCTTGCGCTTCTCGACACTCCCATCTGCTGCTTGCTTCACTTCGTGCACCACTTAGATCCCATGCACTCGGTTGTTGCACCGCTTCTTCAAAAGAGGATATTTCTATCTCAATACCTTCTCTCATAAAAGCCATGTATCCAAAGGTAGCGCCCTGGGGGACCTTCTCTCGCTTGCGTTGTTAGAAAATTATATATTATGGAGCAATGCAACACATAAAATATGTGAAAAATACAAGCACACAAAACACATAAAACCAGAGAGACACAGATATACGTGGTTCACCCAGTTTGGGCTACGTCCACCCTGAACAGCCAGTCCTTCCTTTCTATTATCCAGCAAAAATGAAGAGACAAAACCTACAGCAGATCCGCTGTAATATCCTTTGTTCTCTCTCACAGTCTCCCTCTCTGTTTCTCGCTCTAAGAATACACACATAATACACAGCCACAATACAATGCCCTCATATATACAAGGGGGTTTCCTTCTAGGGCAAAAAACCCTAATCTAAACATAACTTCTACCGTCAGATCATTTGCCTAATGAACGGCCCAGATTGACTAGAAATTACTATACTTTTATAAGGCAATTTTACATCTATTTTTAGCTTCGGGGGCGCTGCCCCCGAACCCCCTCCAGGGGGGGGCTCCGAAAAGCGCTGCCGCCCCCCCCCCCCCTGGACCCCCCACGGCAGCGATTAAATTTAGGGCGGCGTTGCCGCCCCGTTTAAGGTACATGGGTCCAATGCTGTGATACAAAGTAAACAAGATAATGAAGCTCCACACCCAACATGCGTTGTGATGTGGGTTCCTCCACATTATCTCTTGCATCTAGCAATAATATATCATCCTCTTTGGCGTGCTTCCTTCCATCTCTGGTAGATGGATCTGCATGAGTGGTTTCTACGACTCTCTGTACCTCTACTTGTGGCTACTCCACATCCTGAGGTTCTTCTTTTGGAGCCAAAAGCTCCTCAAGTGCATGAAAATCAAGCTACCTCTCAATGGAAAGTCGCATGGTTTTCTCTTCATCAAATTTCAAATATCTTCTGACCATTGTCATCTTGTGTGTTGTAAAATACACTCGATAGTTGTGGGGTGTATCAGTGTACCCCACAAATATCCCCAACTCTTTTTTTGGCTTTAGCTTCTTCCTGACATATTTGGTTACATGGAAATAAACAAATCAACCAAAATTTTTAAAATATGACACATCCGATCTCTTACCTGAAATATCCTCCTCTGGTGTACTCATGCCAATTATTTGATGAGGACTACGGTTCTGAAAAAATATTGTTGTATTGCATGCTTCCGACCACATATGAAATGGTAGGCCCTGATCATGCAACATAGCTTGTGATGCGCCCACAATTTTTGTTCTTTCTTTCTACAACCTCATTCTTCTGTGGCTTATGATGTGCTATCAATTTTGTCAAAATTCCTTCTAAGTCACAAAATTTATTGAATTCATTAGAGATGTATTCTCCACCATTTTCACTCCTTAAAGCCTTCTCCTTATTCCCTGTATCTTTCTTGACAAGTGCCTTGAACTCACAAAACTTGGAGAATGTTTGATCAACACTTTCGTGAAAAATCACATAATACATGTGCTTTGATGTGGAAGCTATCGAGAATGGTCCACACACATCTAAGTGAACTCTCTCAAGGATCGCCTTTTCTCGACTTTCCTTATTGTGAAAGGTGGCTTTTTTATACTTCCCCAATGTACACCCTTTACATGTATTTCTCTGCGCAAGTGCACCCTTTGGAAGTCCTGTAGAAATCTTCTGCATGACCTTCAAAGCACCATGGTGTATATGGCCCAATCTCCTGTGTCATAACTCACCGATGTATCAGATCTCCACCTTCTCTGCTTGTGTGCTCAATGCAACACATTTTTCTACATACAGTTTGTAGATATTCTTTATTGGAACCCCAATATTTTTCATCTGTCTCGTGGCTTTGTGACAAAGGAATGCATTTCCTTCACTAAATATTATATCATAGCCACAATCTCCCAGCATATCAACACAAACCAAATTATTAATTAAACTAGGAACATACATGACATCTTTTAATGTGAGGGGTTTACCCCACTCTCTCTGAAATGTAACTATGCCGACACTGGTAGTGATATACCTCCCGTCATCACCCATCTCGATGTGCATCTGTAGATCCTTCTCCTCCAGGGTACTGAAGAATTATTTTTTGTCGGTCATATGGAACGAAGCTCACCTATCTGTGCACTACAAAAGAACCCATCACTATGACACCATGCATGTGACGAGAATGAAGTCCAACTCCAAGCTTGAACGATGAAGCCAATGCTTCACCCGTTACTCCTCCCGAGGCCTTCTTATTGGTCTTTTCGTATAATTTGTGGCATAATTTCCATGCTCATGACTATTAGAAACCAAATTTCCAAAAATATAAGAAAAGAGAGACTAGCCACCTTAGAAATCATCCACTTCAAGGGGCCAACTCAATACATTACATAAATGAACAATTTTTGGATGATACAAATGACAAAACCTCTTTCTATATAGGATTCCATGGGGTCACACATAATCCTAGCCGACCTAACAATAATAATGTAAGGGCACAATAAGAACAATATTGGGGTTAAGGTGGGTACAAATAATAACAATAAGGGGTTAAATAACAACAATAAGGAACTATACTAGTAATATAGGACCCAATATTCCTCATATTTCAAAAAAGTGTTGTCCTCAACGCTTGAGTAGCTCTGGGTGCTTCCGTATAAAATTCTCATCCTCCCATGTAGAATCTTCAGTGGGTAAGTTCTTCCACTTGATGAGATACTCTGAAATTGATCGATTCCGTAGTTGTCGAGTTCTTTTTTCCATGACTGCTTCAGGTTCCAATATGATTTTCCCTTCCCCATCAAGTTCTGGCAATACTGTTTGAACTGGAAGATTGTCACCTATAACCTTCTTTAAGCATGAAACATGGAAAACTGGATGTACTCGCGAAGAAGCAGGAAGCTCCAATTTGTATGCCATAGTACCAATCTTTTGCAACACCTTGTAAGGACCATAGTACTTTAGTGATAATTTATTATCCTTCTTAGCTTGCTTGAGGGACATTTGTTTGTATGGTTGTAGCCGTAAAAATACCCAATCTCCTACATCAAAACTTCTCTCGCTGCGATGTTGATATGCCCGTTGTTTCATTCGATTTTGTGCCAAATTCAGGTTATCCTTTAAGAGTTGGAGAACTTCTTGCTGATGCTCGATGTGATCTTCCACTGCTTGAACCTTCGAATTTTCCCTTAAAGATGATGTAATGGATGGTGGATTATATCCATAAAGTGCCATAAATGGGGTCATTTTTGCTGCAGTATGGAAGGAAGTGTTATACCACCATTCAGCAAGAGGTAACCACTTGACCCATTGTGTTTGTTTATCAGATACAAAAAAACAAAGATATCCTTCCAAACATTTATTTACTATCTCAGTTTGACCATCAGATTGACGATGATAAGATGAGCTATGAGCTAATTGAGTACCCAAACAAGAAAATAACTCCGTCCAAAAATTTCCAGTAAAAATGGGATCTCTGTCGCTCACAATAACCCTTGGGTTTCCATGTAGTTTTTGAATTGTGTCCATAAATGTAGTAGCAACTGTACTTGCTTTAAATGGATGAGATAATGCACAAAAGTGTGCATACTTGGTAAGTCTATCAACTACCACCATGATGACACGCTTTCCTTCGGACTTAGGTAAACCTGTGATAAAATCCATTGAAATCTCCTCCCAACGTTGACTTGGAATGGATAAAGGTTGTAGAAGTCCCGAGGTCTTAATTGTCTCCACTTTATTTTGCTGGCAAACCAAACATTCCGCCACAAAATTTTGAATATCAGATTTAAGGCCATCCCAAAAAAATTCTTTCTTCACCCTGTGGTAAGTTTTTAAAAATCCTGAGTGTCCTCCTAAAGGAGAAGTGTGCAATTCCAAAAGAATCTTTTGTTTT
Source organism: Pinus albicaulis (assembly GCA_034641835.2). Lineage (NCBI taxonomy): Eukaryota > Viridiplantae > Streptophyta > Pinopsida > Pinales > Pinaceae > Pinus > Pinus albicaulis. Next base: position 166,449 of record JAXQQM020084013.1, read on the forward strand.
AGTTGAGAATTCTTACAAATATATAAGCGATCTTTGTACCATAAGGAATCATTTTTCCAATTAAATGTATCAGATGTACTAGGATCTTGCTGCAACTTTTGAATGAGTGTCCATACATCTTTGTCCTTCTTCCATTCATCTCTTGCTTCGGTTATCCAATCTGGTTGGATAATAGAAATGGTGCAAAGCAATGCTTCCACCTCTTCATTCTTTCTTGAGAGTGCATCTGCAACAACATTAAGCTTTCCTTTTTTGTAGATTATTTCAAAGTCATAACCCAACATCTTAGTGACCCATTTTTGCTGCTCTTCTGAAGATAGTCTTTGTTCCAAAAAGTGTTTAAGACTATCATGATCAGTTTTTACCTTGAAGTGTCTTCCCATTAGGTAAGTTCGCCATTTCTTTAGTGCATGTAGTATTGCTAACATTTCCTTCTCATAAATAGGTTTCTGTAGATACTTTCCTTTGATTGGACGACTTTCAAAAGCAATGGGTCTTCCTTCCTGCATTAAAACTGCACCAATTCCATTTCCTGAGGCATCACATTCCACAATAAAGGTTTTTGTGAAGTCTGGCGTAGCTAAGACCGGTGCTAGGCACATTGCCTCTCTAAGATGTTCAAAGGCCTTAGTTGCTTCAGGAGTCCATGAAAATGCATCTTTCTTCAATAATGTTGTTAGAGGTGCTGTTATTCTCCCATAATTCTTAACAAACTTGCGATAATACCCTGTTAACCCGAGAAATCCTCGCAACTTCTTTATGGTTGCGGGGACTTTCCATTCCTTAATGGCTTTAATTTTGTTAGGGTCTACTTTAACACCCTCGTGAGATACAATATGACCCAGATATTCCACCTCTTGTACTCCAAAGAAAAAATTGGATTTTTTTGCATATAATTGTTTCTCCTGCAATAGTTTGAGCACCCTGTCAACATGTTCAACATGATCCTTCCAAGACCTGCTGTAGATTAGTATATCATCAAAAAATACTAGCACAAATTTTCTAAGGAAGGGTTTGAAAATGGAATTCATCAACCTTGAAATGTAGAAGGTGCATTGGTAAGGCCAAAAGGCATGACCAAAAATTCATAATGACCCTCATGAGTTCGAAATGCTGTTTTTGGAATATCTTCAGTCTTCATTCTAATTTGATGATATCCCGAACAAAGATCCAACTTGGTAAAATAAATTGCTCCATGTAATTCATCCAATAATTCATCAATCACAGGAATGGGAAATTTATCTTTAATGGTGAGCTTATTGAGCTCCCTATAATCCGGACACATTCGCCATGATCCATCCTTCTTGTGAACCAATACTACAGGAGCAGAGAAAGAACTTTGACTAGGTTGAATTATACCTGCCTCTAACATTTCTGCAATCATGCGTTCAATTTGCTATTTTGGAAGTATAAGGAATATTGTAAGGCCTATGTTTGGAGTATGTTATCACTCTAGTAATTCTTAAGTTGTGAGATTTTTGGTTTTTAGTCAAAGAACACTAGAGGTAACCACAAACCAACTTCAAACTCTAGGATCTAGCCTTCCTAGGGTTCAGAGAGGGTTGTCTCTTTAAGATTTAACTTTGTTTGTTTTGTAAATATTAGACTAGTTATGAATGTGCAGCTTTGGTTTGGTTTTGATTGATTTGGTAGGAAAAAATCACTAGAAGGGATGGATAGTAGGAGATCTATTTGTCCATTGGGCTAAGGAGTCAAAAATCAAGCAAACAGAACTGGGATCAAGGCTAAAAAGTCAAAAAAATTCAGGGCAAGATAGATAACCCTTGAAGATCTTGGAAAGTTGTTTTTGTGAGGTGGTATGATCGGGATAAAGGGCAATTAAGAATCCTTTGATCCAAAAAAAGGAAGTAGTAGGCAGAGGTCAAATGAGAGAGGGATCAATTAAGGGTTCCCTACACTGGAAATCAGAGGAAAACATAGAAATGATAACTAGTTAAAAACAGGGTGCTCTTAACAAATCATGTAGTAATACTCCTAGTTATTCATTCAAATTTAGAACAAACATAGATAGATGCATGTAACAAAGAAAGATAAAAATGAAAAGTAAGGAAATACTTCACTCCAAATAGCTCATCACTGGAATCTTGAAGTATGATGCCAATTGGTTTGATCCAATCTGCTACTTGAAATTTGAAACACAAAAGCCTTCAAGTCCAACAAAAATAACTATAGCAATCTCCAGCAATTTATTCCACACCAAATACTTCTAAAGTTGAAGCATTTATACATAATTGTTTACAAAATATCCTAGAATGATTCTAGGAATTATTTAAGGAAAATAGAAATATCTTTACAATAAAATAGAGACAATTGCTTAACAAATCAGCAAGTTGTCCTATCTATCCAAAAGAAATAGAAATTGATTTAGGATAAGAAGCAGTTGGCTGCCTTTTTGTCTTCCTTGCTGGCTTTAGATATTTTAAATTTTTTTTGGAACCTGATCTGCCTTATCTGATACTCTTTCTCTGATTCTCTTTATTGATTGATACTCTCTAAACTCGGATACTCTTTAACCATAGTCAAAATTGTTTACTGTTGTAAAAATCTGTTTTGATTGTAAAACAACAATCAGTCTTCCATTCATCTGTCTGTCTTCTTATATTTCATAATAAATCTGTGAGTGATTACCAATCCTCATTTTTAGGAATTTGTATCTTCTTTAATTTCCTGAATTTTTCAGCAGCTTCAGTGTATTTGGAAAAAGTTGACTTGATGACAAACAAGTGTCTTATCTCATGCTGTAAATAGAATAAGTCTTCAAAAATTTTGAGTAAGACTTTTCCTATTGGAATGCCTTGTACTGGTGGTTTATTTACCTGTTCCTTTGCAAATTCTCCAATATTTTTATCATAGTAATTCTGAGGCATCAATTTATCATTAATGACCATAATGTCAGGCAATCCTTTTTGCCTCAAATTTGTAAACTTGACCATAAACCTGGTTATTGCAGTATTCATATTCTCACACTTTTCTTCCAGTTGCTTCATTAGATTATTCTTTGTAGTAAATTTCCTAATTTCAAGGATAGTTTCAGTCCTGCCAGTAATTTTGAGTTCTTCTAATTCTTGTCTGTTTTTGTTGTTAAGGAATGTGATCATCTTTAAAGCTTGCTCTGATTTTTCAACCAATTCACTTTGAGTCTTCTGAATTTCTGCTTGGGCTGCTAGTAATAACTCTCTCTGTTCAAATATTACCTGAATTGAAGGCCACAAATCATGGATGGCTTCAATGATATTGTTGCACAAATGATTTTTTACATAGGAAATATGTTCTTTTAAGGTTAATTCCTTCTACAATTTCTTCAATTATTCATTAAGTCTGATGGCTTTTGCTCATGCGTTTTTGCATTTATCTGAGCCAATTTGTTTGAATTCTCAAGATTTTATACCACCTGTTTCAATCTGTTGATTTCATTTGTCTTAGGAGACATTTCCTCCATAGCTTTCACCAATTTGCTAGCTTCATCTGTATGCTGAATTGTTGTTGTAGATGATTCAGTAGCTGAGGTTGTGGATGAAGTTATTGGCACTCCAGTGGCTAGTGGTTCTTTGGGTGCTAACTTTTCAAATAAATTTGAAGGCACAACTGTAGTGATTACAGGAATAACTGTAGGAATCTCTGGTATGTTTGGTGTTTCTTTCTCCTGGACAAATTTGTCCATATTTATTTCCATTTCCTTGATTTGGGCTGTCAACTGAAAAATAAAATTCATCATGCAATCTTTTTCTTTATGTCCTTCTATTATTTCTTTTGTTTGGGGATGTTCACTTTGAGGAAGTTTAAGTTGTTTCCTCAAAGCTGCTATATCTTCATTCTTCTTCTTCACTAATAACTTTGTTGCTTTGATATTAGCAGGGTCATATCCCACCTGCAAAACTAATTCTTCTAAGGATTTTATCCTGAGATCCTTAGCATACAAGGATGCCTTATCCATTTTCATCTTATCTTTCATGTTAGAGATGGTGTTTTGGAGTCTCTGAGCACTCATGGCTTTAGTTGTGACGGTAGAGTATAGCATTTCTGAAGTCTGTCTATGGAACTCAATCTGATCAAGAGCATGAATCTTATCTGTCTAGACTTCCAAATCAACCTTCTTATAATCTGCCACTGTCTTTGCGGATTTAAATTTGGGTTGCAACACTGACATAATTAGCTTTTGATTTGAATAATCAAATGCAGGCAGAAGTATTTTTTGCACACTTGATGCCTGCTTGAGATTTTGCGAATAAATATTGTTTTTGATTTCCTCATTCTTTAGTTTAATCTATTTGTATTTTTCTTTGATGTCCAGGTCTTTCTCCTCAGCTGCCTGTGCTGAAGAGGCTTCCATGCTCTGTTGTATTTCTATCAACTATGCATCTTCATTGTTGACTTGTTCTTCATTCTTATTCTTAGTAGTTGGCTCATTGATGATCACAGTGGCAACATCTGTTTCTGGCAAATCAGTGTTGGTATCTATAAGCTCTGTTTCTTCCACATCAATTGTTACCTTTCCTTTATCTGTTGAATTTAACTTAGGCATTTTGTTGTATATTAATTTGAACTTAGTTTCAGTTGTAGTTTCAGCAACATAGGCTCCTTCTTACCTTATTCTCTTGGTGGATTTTTCTGGCTAATTTGCAATCTCTAAAGTGTGACCAGTATCACTTTTATTTACTACATATGTTAAGGTATTTTCAGTCCACTCAGTTTGATTTGCATACTTTTCTATCTCTGGATTTGCTTCATGAATGGAGGGTGTTAATTTAAATTTAACCCTTATTTTGCTTAGGATCCCTTGTGGATCATAATTCCAAAGAAAACTTTCTTAAAATTTGAATTCCAATAACTGCTTTGCTGCTTCTTTCTCTGCATCCCTGTGATTACAGATGAATGGCCCTATCTGATTCTTTAATTTGAACTGAGTTTTCTTCTTTGCTGCCATGAAATTTATAGAATCAGGGTTTAGGATCTACCTGATATACTCCAAGGAAAATATCCTCATTGAAGGATGTTTGGGTAATTTTTAAGGTAACAAATTTGACCCAAAAACTATGATCTCAGTATGTTTTTCATATAGGTACTAATCACCAACTTTATTCTGCTCCGATAACTGTAATATTTTCTTCATTTCTTCATTTATCCTTGGCTGCTCTGCTTTTGTTAACATTTTGATCACTGGATGTATGAACAATTCTGAAAATTCTGCATAAGTGAAATCTGCACATTATTTTCTGAGCAAAGTAGTCCAAAAAATGACAAAGAGAGGATTTCCCTCTATGTCAAGCTTTTGAAGAGTAACCGGAAAATTATCTGATTGAAAATATAGAAACATATGGAAGAGGAAGGATGTGTATCTAAACACTCCTTCAATTTGAAAATTGGTCAATTGATGATGAACATTGTCTGCAATGTAACCAACATAATCAAAAATCATAGATGGGGGTTGTCCTAGGGTAAATGTAGATAAGAAACCCAAGATGGATTCATCTGTGTATTCATCAGTAAAATACCCTAGGATGAAGGAAAACATGGAGATCACATGTCTTGAACATTCTGGGAATTTGGAAGTGGAATATTGGGGATTTATTTGAGGAATTTCCACATGCAAAGGCATAAATGTCTGAAAAATCATGAATCTCTTGGGAAAATCTAGGCCAATATACAACTTGGTGAGGGCCTCTATAGATAAAGGGACTACATGAGGATCAGGCTTTAGTTGTAGCATTTAGTTAATAGATTCAGCAGTAATGGTAAGAAGAACTTCTTTATTGGCATTTACTATGGCTCTTCGTTCAAGCACATAGTAATGTTGACATAACCTAATAACTTCTTGGTATGGATGAGTTAATGGAACAACATACTTGGGCAAATGGGATTCCCAAATATGGACTTCTTCTTGATTATCTAAGGACTTCTCATAGCTCCAGTTATGAATATCTAGCAGATTAAACTCAACAATGGGGTCTGCTATCTTGTAATCAGTATCAGCTAATGGAATATGCTCAATGTCTATGATAGGGGGCTGTAAAGGATTTACAACAATAGCAGTCTTAGAAGTCATAGTTGGGGTTGATTTTGGTACTTTGGAAGCTTCAGGGTTGCTAGAGCTCTGCTTTTTAGGAATTTTGGCTACTTCTGCAAGTTTGGAAAATTTGCAAAGGTATTTTACTTTTAGCAGAGGTTTCTTGGATAAAAATGGGCGGAATATGGGCTTCTGACTGTCAAAATAGGATTTACAGGCTTCTGATGGTTTAGAAACCAGAAACAAGGGTTTCCTGATTTCTTTTGCTAAAAAATTGGACTGAAAATCACTAAGAGATTGGGCACAGAGGCTTTGGGATACCTTTAGAGGATTTCTGGCTAAATTTGGTGTTTTAAATAGTTCATAAAACTGTAAAAACTCACAATTTTCCTCCAAAGTAGTAGGCAGCAGTAAAACAAAGTTTCTGGAGAAAAATTGACAGGGTTTGGCCTGTTTTTTGGTATTTTTGATGGCTTATTTTGTTAATTTTTAACTTCTGAATGGGAAATATTCTTTAAAAGGCTTTTTAAAACTTAAAAACGAGCTCTAATTTGAGAATAAAACATGTTATGCGCAGGTATAAGGGTTTGAAACAATTTCTGAGGTCTTTAAACGATCGAACAGCTTCTATGGAGTTTCTGGAGAAATGAAAAGCTCCTCAAGGGTCTTCAAATAGTAACAGGTTGAAATTTGAGGTCTTTTGACAAGAAAATGGCAGAAAATATTGTTTTAATAGTCGGGAGGCTCGTGCAAGGTTAACGCACAGAAGGATATGAAAAAAATGTATTTCCAAGGTTTATTATGCATATTAGGGCTACAGGAAATGGCAATTAATGGCATTCGTGTCACAAAAAATGGGCGGTTTTCGAGCTTACAAGTTTAAAACAGTAAGTGGTTATCGCGCGCCCTTATGGTGGTAAGCAGTTATGGGACAAACCAACGCGATCAAATAAGGATTGACCATGTGGAGGAGGGAGAAAATTACGAAACCACCCATTTCACACAGAAATGAGATGGGAGTAATTGCGCATGTTTTCTGTGCGATATTGGTTTTCCGCCGTCAAATCTGGGGTTCGATTGCAAACGGCCCAGATTGGTTGGGAAGTTGCGTCAGAATGAAGGAGTGGGACCAAGGTCGTTATATGCGGCGAGGTTAAACTTTAAACTTTAATAAATAGGCGTTTAATCAAAGTCTAAAAACTATTTATATGGTCGAGCGGGAATAATATAACGTATGTTTCAACCCTTTTTTTTTAAACATTTATGACATGTTTCAACCATATATATAAGCAGGCGTGGTTTAATATTATATAGTTTTTCGAATGCTTTTGACAGTTGTTTAAAAACTATAGTAGTGGGATATTTGTTTTAATGGATAGGTTTAGACCAATGGGATAGTGTGGGGTTTTAATATTTCGCACATGGAGTATTAAAACATTGGTCTAAACTTAAAATAGAGGGTTTGTGGGTTTATTTAAATAAAAGGGATTTAATAATATATGGGAGGGTGTAACTTTGGGGAATTAATTATATAGTTAATAGTTAGTATCAAATAAAGGGTGAAGTATAGGGGATATGAAAAACAAATGTTTAACTCTAAAATAAAGTGTAAATAACATAGTTTGTCTTTGTTGTATTACTTCACACTTTAATTTAGGATAAAACGTATTTTTGAGGGTTTTATGAATGTTTTTTGGAAGGAAGTGAAAAATAGTTATTTTAGGGTTTTACTTTTACTAAGAAAAATGGGTTTTTACTTAGGAAAAGGGATTATAATTTATGAAATGAAGGATAAATGCTGATGAATGCGAGTCTAGTGTGGGAATTCAATATTTTTAACTAATCATTCATTGAGCCTTGGGTTCGGTCCCAACAGAAGTCAGAGAAATGCTCTGAGCCTCTTTAACTGATAGTTTAGAATACTAAATATTTGTAGGGGAGGGGAAATTAGTAATTTTTCCTCGATGATGATTTATTACATGCTTGCATAATTGCTTTCTATCTACCCATCTTTATTTCTAACATTTTTTCTTTATTTTCATGGGTGCATTTAGGCTTGCAACCCTAAATCGGTTTTCATTCAAAAGCATAAAACTATCTAAGTCTAACCTTATTTCATCCAAGAGCTCAAATTAAACTAATGAGCTCCTCATTTATTCTCTATCTTAAATACTGATTTCTCAAGTTTATATTGTTTGACATATCTTTATTCTCTATCTAAAACATGAAATTCAAAGCATGAAAAGTTAAATTGAAATTGTTTAACCAATCATGGATTATGGCATTTATTGACAATCTGCACATAATCATTATTCTTACAGTAAAGTAAATAGTAGTGGCATTTTGACTTGCTCACTTTCATGTCTTATTTTTCATCTCTTTTTATTTTGGAGTATATCTTTTTTTAATTCCTTTGATCATTCGTTTAGGACTTTTTACCCTCTTTTCATTTTTTTATTATTTTCATTTTTTCAAAATATGGGAAAACAACTTGCAGAAAGAAAGGTATGTACATATTTACAAGACTATCATAGTCAATTCAAAAATTATGAATCCTATTATTATAGGACCCTAACAGGAGGAACACTTCCTGGAATCAAATGAATAGCATGATCATGATCACAAATAGGTGAGAGTCCTTTGGGAGTTTCAAACACCTTGGAATGATTGTCCAAGACTTTTTAGAGATCTGGAGAAATAGGCAATTTTGATGTTGGAACTTCTAGTGAGCATAATTGTGCAATTACGCCTCGTTGTTCTTTCTTCAGAAGCTTTGTCATGACATTAGAGCTTATTATCCTTCTCGACTTCCCTGCTATACCCTGTAATTCGACTTCCTTTCCTTCTGAAAAAAAATATATATATATAATAAAATAAAATAAAATAAAATAATAATAATAATAAATAAATTTAAAAAATAAAAATAAAAAATTCAAGAAAATTTCTGTAAAAATAAAAGTTACCCTCCCTAAAGACTGTAACCATTGTACTCCTAGTACAACATCAGCAGCTCCCATTGGAATGGAAACCATTGGACTATTCAATACATATTCCCCCATGGTTAGCTTGATATTATGGCATTTTCTAGAGAAATTTATAGTTCCTCCATTTGCAACCAGCACTTGACATTCTAGTGTTGGGTATAGGAAACAATTCAATTCCTTGGCTACCTCACAATCAATAAAATTATTGGTAGTACCAGAATCAATCAACACTATTACCTTTTTCTTCTTGATATGTCCTTCTATCTTGAGAGTTGGAGGAGTGGTAATTACTGCCAATGCATTACACGATATGGTCGGACTCGTTTCTTCTTCTTCTTCTAGGGTTGGTTCCTGGTGTATATCCTCTTCTTTTGAAGTTTCTTGTTCATTTTCTTCCTCCTCTTCACAATCTATGTAAAATAATTTCTTCTCATCACACTTATGACCTTTAGTGTATTTTCTATCATAACTGTAGCAAAAAGCCCTTTTGCTCTTTTTTCTTCCAATTGTTGTGGTGTCAACCTTGTAGGTTGTGGAAGTCTAGGAGTAGAAACACTTCCATATTTATAGATGTGAGTGGTAGGCTTCCTTGTTTCCATAATTTTACATTCAATTTTTCTTGCCAATCCGAATGCCTTCTCCAATGAATCGAGTTCCCAAACGTGAACTTCATGTTGGATGTTATCTTTTGAAGTCCCTATGAAGACATCAATCATGTGTTCCTCTGGAATATTAGTTACCCTTATATTCAATTTTTGGAAGTCCTCAATGTGCTCCACCACTAAACCCTTTTGTTTGAGATTTATCAATTGGCTAAAGAAGGTGTTGCTCTTTGTATCCTCATAGTGTGTTATCATTTCCTCCATAAAAATTGACCAAGTGACAATTTTTTTACAGGAGCAAAGCCATCGATACCATAAAAATGTATTTTTTTCTAAATGTAATGTTGAAATGCATACCTTTTGTGTGTTTTACACATTATTGAGGTCAAAATTATCCATATTATGAGATCCTTGCCATCAAAATTCCTCATATCCATCTTTGGAATATCGTGGTTCTTCCATCCAACGTTAGAATTTATGAAATAACGATTAACATTTATTTTGTTCTCATCATGAGTTTCCTCTACTATCTTTTCTCCATTAGGTAGCATTTCTTGTATCAACTTTGACAAAGCTTCCATGTCTTCTTTTAGATCACTCTTCATGTTTTCCATGTTGTCTTTAATTTTTTCTTCCATGTCATCCATCTTATCTTCCATGCTAGCTTCCATGCCCTCCATCTTAGCTTCTATGCCATCCATCTTAGCTTATATGCATTTCTTCAAACCATCCATCTTAATTTCCACGCCTTTCTTCAAAACTTCCATTTCATTTTTGTTGCTCTTTGCTAAAGCGAAATTTGGTGCACTTTCTCTTGTAATTTTGATATGTCATGTTGAAATTATTCGTCTTCATAATTCATAGTAGAGCCTTCTAAAGGCTTAATGGGTGTTGAATTCTATTTAGGGGACATTTTAGAACGCAATACTGATATCTATTCTACAATATGCCCTTGGAATCAATTCAAACTGATTTTTCACATAAGACTTGTGCAATTTGAAAAAAAATACACACATTTTTCTTACTTGTAAAGAGCTTAATATTAAAACTGAATTATCTATGTGATTTCGGATCTTCAATATTTGAAATTTGGCCCTGTAGTAGCCCTATGAAGCTTCTTTCAAATGCCATAGGTCTGACCTGATTTGGATTCTTCAAGGCAAAGTTATGCCCAATCTCCCACAATGACATAATTATGGACTGATTCAATAGAATGAACCTGTACTGTGGGCCACGTGTCACTTTTTCCTCCTTCGCTCTGAAATTGATATACAGGAAACAACAGTCTGTGTACTTGGTGCCACTTTTTATAGAATTCCAATCTGCTGCTCAAATAGAGAGTTATGATGGTTTTCCCAAGGTCACCTCTTTGAGATGAAATTCGGGAGCCTGAAAAAACCCTAACTTCCATAGATCATATCTCTAAACTGTTGTGAACCAAGATCTAAAATTTTTACATGACTTTCCTCAGGATTTAGGCTTCGCTCTGTAAAAATCTCAGCTTTTGAATCTTCGTAGAAAAAGGTTATAGTGAAAATTCCACGATGACCTATTTAGGTTAAATTTGGGAGCCTGAAAAAATCCTAACTTCCACAATTCATATCTCCAAAAATATTGTGAACCAAGATCTGAAATTTTTACACGACTTTCCTCAAGATTTAGTCTTCTCTATATAAAAATTTCAGCTTCTGAATTTTCATAGAAAAAAAAAATATAGAAAATATTCCACAATGACTTGTTCGAGAAGCGAAACCCTAGAATCCAAAGCTCTGATACCAAATGTTAAGAAACCATCTCCAAAAATAGAAGAAAAGAGAGATCAACTCCTTAGAAATCAGCCACTTCGAGGGGGAAACCTCCAATACATTACATAATTGAACAATTCTTGGATGATACAATTGGCAAAACCTCCTTCTATATATAGGAGTCCATGGGGTCACAATATAATCCTAGTCAGCCTAACAATAATAACAATATTGGGGTTACAAGGGTACAATAATAGTAATAATAAGGGGGTTACATTAACAACAATAAGTGACTATACTAGTAATATAGGGACCTAACAATGACAGTTAAAACATTTCACCTTTGACAAGTCTCGCTTCTTTCCTTCCTTGACAAACTATGATTTAGAATTTTATGCTTTCCCTTTTCCTTTCTTTGCCTTTCCATCCAAGGTATGGTTCTCCTCATCATCAGCCTTTGATGAGGATCTATCTTTGGTGCTCTACCAAAACTCTTCTTGTACCAATTCAGAGCACAATCGCTCCCACTTTGGTAGCTACTCCCTCCCATTCACAGAGTCCTAGTAGTCGTGCCAGCTCTTGGGAATGCCTAGAAGTGCTAGGCTCACCAAATCATCCTCGGAAACTGTCACCCCAACACTTCCAAGCTCATCTTGACATTGAGTGAACTTCATCAAGTATTTTGGGATCGTGTTGCCTTTCTCTGTCTTGATATTTCTAAGCTTGTATTTCAGCGCTAGCTTCCTATGGTTACTGCTACTCCGAAACAGATTGGTCAAGGCCTTCCACATCGAATATGGAGTCGCTTCCAATGGAGATTCCAGACAATATGATCTCGAAATCCTTCTAACAAGATCATTCTCGCCTTTTCTACATTCTTCTTCCATGCATCAAGTTGTCTAGCGTTAGTTGTCGCAGGCTGAGGAATATCACTGTGAATGAATTCCTTCAGTCTGTTTTCCTCTAGCACTACCTCCATCCTATCCTTCCATGCTATGTAATTCAAATTTCCCTCAAGTTCGTATTTGAGTCTCAAGCCAGTGAAATACATCTTGATCTGATGTTGGGTCCTAAAGAATAAATTTGCAAATTCGATATACATGTTCAATGGAAAACTCTAATTCTTCTCTTCTATAGTGATTCTTGCTCTGATACCATGTAGAAATTATCAAAAGTGATTCAATCTGACTTTGTAATGTACTAAAACAAAATATTGAATTACTTCTACAAATTTTCGAAAACTAAATTCAATCGCATAATCACAAACAAGCAAGAGAAAGAAATCAATCGAGCGCACAACACAAGATGTTTCTAAGGAAAGCAACTGCTCAAAAATTGTTATCTGTATATTTCGTAAATTCAAGGCCATGAAACAATAAAATGTTATTCCTCACAGTAAGAAACCTCTACACTATGTTGACTGACTCACTCTAATCTAGGCAAAATTAGTCCAATATTTAACCAATTCTTGACCTTTTTCTGCCCAGCCTTGCTTAGGCATTCTTGGAGGAATTTTGGCCCCATTAATTAGGAAATTCCATGCAATTGATTGTGTAATTAATCTAAGGCTTGTTGGTGACCTCATGCATGACCTGTAAAATTTTCTAATTATACAACTAATAGTTATCTTCCCTTTAACCTCACTCTCAACTTGGCCTTCCTTAGAACTGATATGCAACAACTATTTATAGTGAATGATCAGTTAACTGATTGATCACTACTTGTCAATTAAATCATATTTAATTCACTAGACCTCTGACTAGATCATCTCTCAGTTAGAACTAGTTAAATTGATTTTAAATCAATTAAGTATGAGGGTTTTCCATAGTGCATATATTAGATATCATTTTTGGGATTCAACTACGTTAATATAATGATATATAATTTAACTCAATTAATTGATTTAACTAATTACAAATCACAAATAACTATAACTAGACCCCCTAAAAATAGAAAAATCCTCTAGATGCCTCCTCTTAGACCCCCAACTTGAATTTCCTAAGCAGTCTTTACGACTTATTTAACTAATGCAAGTTGTCATGAGATGAAATTACAATTTCTCTTCCAATTTAATTAAGGGAAAATTAAATCAGAAGCCCCCAATGGGTTCCATTTCTTGGTGTCATTTCAACAAGGGGGTGCTCTCAATGAATTTTCATCAACCCAAATATGATATCATGTTAATTTTTAGGTCTATATTTTTCTTTTTAGGATATAATTTCATTTTCAAACTTTTTCAACATTTTCATATAACATTCACCCAATAACATCATATCAGAATTTACAATTATGTATAGAGAACAATAACATCAACAATACAACAAAGCAATAAAGAAAAAATAGAAGAAAAGCATACACAATAAAGACACTAGGATTTAGGTAAGAGATCTGGGAAAAACCCCACAAGGGGGAAAACCAAACCAGATTATTCTTCTTAGATATTCATCAAATGCTCAGCTGAGATACAGAGTACAAACATCATGAGACATAAGTCTTTTATCATCAATCACATTAGGCCACCTAAGGCCAATCCTGAATCATACAATATCTGCATAAGATAGCAACATAAAAGTATAGGTCCTCCTAAATTTTTTCTGCATATGACTTTCAATACTTCACTATTATACACATAAGACAGAACCTCACATTTCGGTCATGGAGGCACTATCACAACTAACTGCCATATACCAACGTTCACTGCCATGTCATTCATCAAGGTCATTGTCATGCCTTACATCAAGGTCATTGTCATGCCATTCATTGAGGTCACTCTCATGTCATTCATCAAGGTAATTTTCATTTCATTCATCAAGGTCATGCCATTAATCAAGATCATTGTCATGTCATTCATCAAGGTCACTGTCATGTCATTCACCAAGGTCACTGAGGTCACTATCGTAGTCACACATCAAGGTTATTGTTTATATAGGTCATTGTCATTTCATGTATGTTATCATTTTCATATAAGGTTACTGCCATATTAAGGTTCATTGTCATATACCAATAAAATTGTCATGAATATCAAAGGAATCTACCAAATATCATTAACACAAACCTACTATCAATGTCAGCATATATAACACAGAGAAGTATGCAAGTCACAATGTGAGCCATAGACATGTAGCGAGCTATGGAGTATACAAGTATAGTGGGCCAAATAATATATTGAAACTATGAGTGTGGGAAGATAGTAAATATAATGAACCTATGAAATATAGCAAACCTCGTTGTAGTGACAAATGTGAGCCTCATTGTAATATATATGTGATCCAGAAAGGAATGCCATAAAATTATGAGATATGAACCATTGCAATATATCAAATGCGGGCTTCACTTTAATTATATGTGATCCATAAGGGAATGCCACAAAGCTATGAGATATGGACCACTTTAATATATAAAATGTGAGATTTTCTATAATATGTATGTGATCCATAAGAAGATTCCACAAAGTATTGATGCGAGCCACTTTTCAGAGTGCGGGCCACAAATGAAATCCATTGTAAATAATACAAGCTACAGATAAGTATAATGTGATCCATTAACAAGAAAAAGCAATTCATAAAGATAGAGTCTAAACCATAAAAACAAGTGTGAGCTACAGGTGCAATGTGATCCAAAGATAATAGAAATCCATAGATAAAATAGCAAGCCACAAAAAGAATAGTGAGATCCATCTCAGAAAAATATGAGCCTCATAACTATAAATTCATGTGTGTCAAATGGAGGAATATTGTTGAGATTTTGGGTAGCATCGGATGTTCTCTAGCTCCAAAATTTTGTGGAGGGGCTAAAACACATGACATATCGAAAACCCAGAAATCATTTGGAGAAATTCCACCCGGAACCTAAGTTATGAAAAATATTAATTATTTTAATGGAGACCCTAAGTCTAACTTACAGAAATTGAATAATTAAAGTGAATTAATTTAGACATGTGGGTGAGAATTTTATAAGTGACATGGATCAATTATTTTCTAATATTAGCCATTGATTAGAGATTAGATCACGGTCTTTTAATTTTCAATGAGAAAAGTATTAAAGGAAGGCTTGGGGTCAGTTGGAGAATACACACAAAGCGGTAGCACTTGAGCTAAGTCAAAATTTTCGGGCGTGGTTTGCTGAGAATTTTTTAGTGAGCTTATAGTGCTGGTGAGCGGCAGATCGACAAGGGATTATTCAGATTCAAGGCCGAGAATACATAGGCAGAGAGGTAGATCCATACCAGCAGGAGGGACGCAGCCCAGCCAGACTCACGCAAAGGTAGCGCAGAGAGTGACGCAAGCCATTCAGGGTGATGTTGAGGCAACGTTGAGCCCAGAGGGGTGATGCAGGAGCAGTGTTGGGTAGGAAAGGCTGACGCAGAGGCTAGGAGAGGCAACGTTGAGTTTCTAGTGGGCCAAAAAGGGCTTGTTTTCAACGTTTCAGAAAGACTGAAGCAGCCACACTAAAGGGTGACGTAGTGACTGCGTAGGCACCCGTTGGGGTTCTTCATCTTCAACTGAATCAGCCATATTTTCTGTCTCCAAGTGATAGAGGTACATCTATCGTGATTTCTATGTTGGGAAAACCACTACTAGTGCCCTTGATTGTATTCAAACATTCTGCATAATAATAAAACCCTCTGAAAGTTGTTGCATCAGTTTTCCTGTATTGGGTTTTTCTGGGGACATTGTCCAAAAAATATTGTGTGTCCTTTGTCATGTGTGATTTATTCTTTAGTACTTCATTTGTATGTATGTGTAGATCTAAAGTGTGTTTACTTCGCTATTTTCTGAATATTTCTTAAAATAACTTGTATAATTAAAAACACAAGTAGGCGAAGTAAACCAGATTTCTACAGTAGAAATTTATGTTAGGTAGTTTCAGAAATTTTCATATGGTATCAGAGCTATTGAAGATAAGGGGGAGTTCAAGCCATTAACAAAGCAATGAAGTATTTTGCTGCAGGAAGGTGGCTGAAGCTGCACATATCCAGAAAGAGGCAGTGTAGACCCTGCAAGAGTGACACAATGCCTGTCTGCTCAGGCAGAGCTGACACAGAGGCTTATGCAGGCCCAGAAGGCTGACGCAGAGCCTATCAAGCTCATGCAGAGCTGACGCATGACAAAGAGGGTGACGCATTCTGAGAAGGTGTGGCGTGGTGTTGGTTGTCGTAGATGGAAGCGTGGTTTTGTTCTTCGAAGTTGCTGGTGGAGCATTGTTTCTGTCGATGCAGAACAATGTCTAGCGAGGATTGAAAAAGTAAGGGGAAATAGTTCCTCAGTAAAATTTCTAGCCAAGAAGTCTAAGATCCAATCAACAGATTGATTGGAGAGGATTGATTCGACATTTGGTGGAGGATTTCCAAGAGGGAAATCACTAGTCAAAGGGAGCGTAATCTCTTGAGGGTTTCTATCGCCAAGTAACCCAGATCTGGTCTCTTGCTGAGAGTAGCAGCAATAGAAGGAAGAAGATATTTTCGCTTTGACATTTTTTAGCAGAGATGGCCTCACACGGATTGAGAGATCAGGACAGGTTGGACAGTCTGTCAAAATTTATCATATGGAAAGACAGGATCATGTCAATCCTTGACGAGTATTGTATTAGAGACCATGTTGACAAGGTTTTGGCCGTTCCGGTCAATGTTGATCGTCTAAATAAGTATGAGGAAAATCAGGCACGAGCTAAGCACTTGATCATGGATGGGGTGAAGGATCATGTGGTCCCACATATTTCCGAGAATAAGATGAAAAATGATATGTGGCAGGCACTAGAAACATTGTATCAAGGTAGCTCCATCTAGAGGAAGATGCTTCCGGAGAATCATATGCGATTGTTTTAGATGCACATGGGAGAGGAGATCGATCCTTTCCTATTTAGATTGAAGGCTATTCAAGATCAGTTGGTTGCAATGGGGGAAAATCCTAATGACGATATCATGGTGAGGATTGCCCTGAATGCAGTCACCGATGATTGGGAGACCTTTGTCCAAAGTATTTTGGCAGAGTACAATTTCCAAACTAGAAGGACATGTGGGAAATCCTTTGTTTGGAATAAATTAGGAGAATAACCAAGAGGGGCAGTAGCATCAAAGGAGCCAAAATCAAGAAAAAGGAGGAGGAAGATGAAGTTCTCGCATCAAAGGGACATAGGCAACAACAAGGGAGGAAGAAGAAGGACCTCTCAAAGGTCTGGTGCTTCAGATGTGGCGAATTGGGACACTTTACCAATACTTTTCCTCATAAGAAGAAGGGCAAGGAAGATTTAGATTCCAAGCCTACAACAGCCAAGGAGGATGATGGAAGTGATGATGATGTGGCCATGAGTGCTCATGTGCCTCGAGAGAAGAGGTGGGGCAACATTGATCTGTATTTCTCTTGAACTACAGATGACAGGCAGGATCCTTGAGGTGCCCAAACTCTTGGATGACATATGAGCTACGGGAGCCCTTAAAGATAATAGCAGGATGATTGGATTAATTTGGAGCAGAGTATTATGGAGGCAGGTGGCAGTGAGGACGCTGAATACTGGAGCAGCGCAGTGAAAAGGAAACAATAGCGTGGACGCAGTTGCGTAGAGGCTGATGGGACTTCAGCAGTGCAGAGGAGCAGTGCTTACCTAGTTCATAGAATCAGCAACGCGGAGATTCAGAGGATCAGCGCAGTTCAGCAATAGAGGGTGCTTTAGTATCGAGATGTAGCCAAATTGAATTTTCTATCAGTATTTTGGGTGATGTCCTTCAGTTGCTTACTTCTCAACAATTGAGTTACAGTGCATCAGTTAGCAGTGGCAGTTCTATGGGCAACATGATGCCGCATTTAAGAGGGAGTTGAAGTATAGATGAGAAAGTGATTTTGGAAAAGTCATGGGCAAAAATACAAAAAGTAGCAGTGCAGTGGATGAGGGGCAGTAACCAAGCATCAACAGCAAAGGGGGCCAATGCCAACGATCAGAGTAACGCTTATGGAGTGAAGTGTTGTTATAGCACATTCTTTGCTAAGAGGGAGTGTTGAGATTTTGGGTAGAATTATATGTGATCTAGCTCCAAAACTTTGAGGAGGGGCTAGAAAACATGAGATCTCCAAGACCCAGAAATTGTTTAGAGAAATTCCACCCGAAACCTAAGTTATTCAAAATATTAATTATTTTAATGGAGACCCTAAGTCTAACTTAGGAAAATTAAATAATTAAAGTGAATTAATTTAGAAATGTGGGTGAGAATGTTCTAATTGATGTGGATCAAGTATTTTCTAATCTTATTTGTCGGTTAGAGATTAGATCACAGTCATTGAATATTCAACAAGAAAAGTATTAAAGGAAGGCTTGGGTTTAGTTAGAGAATACACACAAAGCAGTAGCACTTGAGCTCAGGTCGAAATTCTGGGGCGTGGTTTGCTAATCATTTTCAAGTGAGCTTGCAGTGCTGGTGAGGGGTAGATCAGAAAGGGATTATTTAGATCTGAGGCCAAGAATACATAGGGAGATATGCAGATCCGTACCAGGCAGTGCAGAGTCCTAGCAGGAGGGACACAACCCATCTAGACTCACACAGAGGCAACGCAGAGGTTGACGCAAGCCCTTCATGGTGATGCAGAGGCAGCGTTGAGCCCAAAAGGGTGACACAAAAGCAGTGTTGGGCAGAAAAGGCTAACGTAAAAATTGGTAGAGGCTGTGTCGAGGTTCTAGTGGGCCAGAAAGGGCTCATTTTCAGTGTTCCAAAAAGACTAAAGCAGCCACATTGAAGGGTGACACAGTGGTTGTGTAGGCACCTGTTGGGGTTCTTCATCTTTGGTTGAGTCAGCCATATTTTCTGTCTCCGAGTGATATAGGTACACCTGTCATGATTTCTCTATTGGGAAAACCCTCTATGGTGCCCTTGATTATATTCAAACATTATGTATAATAATAAAACCCTGTAAGATTTTTTGCACTCATTTTCCTGCATTGAGTTTTTCCGGGGACATTGTCCAAAAATTATTGTGTCCTTTGTCATGTGTGCTTTATTCTTTAGTACTTGATATGTATGTATGTCTAGATATGCAGTGTGTTTACTTCATTATTTTCTAAATATTTCTGAAAATAACTTGTATAATTAAAAACACAAGTAGGAGAAGTAAACAAGATTTCTGTAGTAGAAATTTATGTTAAGTAGTTTCAGAATTTTTCACAAATATTGACACCAATTTATAGTTGATCCTTTGATCGAAGGGTCACCACCATTGGGCAAGCCGACATGTCAATTTGGATGGTCGATTTGAACTACTTGGAGGGAAAATTACCAATTCATTTATAGATTAAACCCTGTCCAAATACATTTGTCACATCATTAAATAATAATAAGAGAAGTACCAAACCAATAATAATTTCCTTTATTAAATTTGAATTCATCTTTGGGGCGAGATGGGCTTCCTTGGGTTCCTATGGGGAAATCCATCCCATAGCTACCCAAATTTCAACATTACCCACCCTACAAACTCCTATGCATGGATTGTGGCCGAAGAATTCCTCCTTTAGAATCAAGAACTCACCAAATATAGAGCTCTCCAAACTATGCTAAAGATTAGGATTTCTCTCTTCCAAAAGGGTATAAGGGAAGTCTTCAACACCATAATGCTTTTCTACAATATTATTTTACCTTTTGGGTGTTACCAAAAATTCCAAACTTAATTTCTAACACAGTTAAAATTCAAAAAACTACAAGTGAAACTTTAGTCTAATAATCTTGAACAAAAATTTGGTGATTCCCTTAGTGACAAATTTAAGGGATAAGTTACTTAGATTACAAATTTAGAACACTTGGTATAAGGAGGATATCGAGGAGATGTGTCACCATTTTCCCTTCCTGTTTTGAGGACTTCATAACAGATTCTATAGTTAAGAGGGGTTGTATGTAGTGCCCCGCTCCAGTTGACTGAATTTTATGTTACCTTAACCTTGATATAACTTTATGGCACATACCTTACTCTTTGAGGACCTTAGGTTGAGGATCCAATGATTTTACTTTTATTACTAATGGATGTAATAGTAATTGTGTTGTATCATTTTTATGTTATTTTTGTTATGATGATGGTTGTGATGGAAATTTTTAATGACTATGTTTAATCATTCACTATACTTTATCTTGTTTACATATTCTGAGGTTTAGCTTCTTTCTCACAGGTAGCAATTATGTTGATGATTTTTTCATAATGATAATTTATGTGTGTATAATTATATCAATTACTAGAATTATGATAAGATATTACTAATGATTGTTTAGTGTGGTTGGAGACCACCCAGATGCACCTACATGTGATGAGTCTACAACCTATGGTTTGATCGATTGCATACTATTGACAATAGAAATTTAATGTTCTAATTAATATTTTGTTGTGATTACTAATGGGATGATAGTGGTTATAGGCATGGGTCATTTTCTTTGTTGAATGATTCACACATGGTAATTGAGATGTATAAGATAGATGGAACTTAATGGGAAGGGTGGAACAATGTCCTTGATTCCACCCTCTAGCACTCTCAATGTGACTTGAGCTAGAAGGTGTTTGGATACATCTGCCTTGAAGCTCATGATGTCATGAGGAAAAACCTTGGATTAGTTTGCTCACAAGGATTTACTAGGGGGTATGCATCAAGGAGTATTCCTTGATCTCCAACACAATTAGTCTCACCATAGAGGGTGACACGGGAGATGACAATGGTCTCTATTGTTGCACCCATTTTTCCCCTCTTAACCACAAGATGCCTAAATGGAAAGCGATGTGGCACCCTTGGGACTTCGAAGGGAAGTTCTTGAAGAGAAAGACTGATTTTGCACCCTTGGCATCAAGAAGATTAAGGTAAAAGATAATTAAGAATTAATGATCATGCTATGATGAGCACTAATTCACCTAATGTAGTAAGTGTATTTTTAGAATTAAATTAATTAAATCATAAGCAAACCTTGGGAAATGAGAGAATAGGAAGAATTGTAAAAACTGGACCAAACAAGTAATTTTTCCCTCCTTACATTGGAAAGACCTTAAATATATAACGTGTATTTAAAACAACTCCAAAATATGTAATTTGTTCTAATAAAAAAATGGAAAGTGGACATAGAATTATATTAGAAACATTAATCCAAGGATAATTTACCCTCATTAAAGAAAGAGGGTTATGTATGAAATTAAAGAATAATAATTTAAAATTAGATAAATTTATTTTCATGAGAGAACTTCCATGTGGCAAGAGCACAACACAAAGATATTCATCCAATATTTCAACTTGAGATAAACTAGGGAGTAGTTGGGGAACAAAATATAAGACCTACTCATTGACTTCAATAATGAACACCAAAATAGGGAGTATAAAAGAGGATCAATGGAAAACTAGGAGAACAAATATTGAATCATGTGTGGATGAGGGAAAATATCTTTTTTAATAAAAAATTAAGTAAATAATTTTAGGAGAGCCTTGGTGAGAGGCTGACATGAGGATAGGTGAATATTCAAATTATTGGATTAATAAAAACAATTACTTTTGCATGAAGTGACAAGTATCATCTATGAAGCCTTCTATAAAAGGAGCAAGTTATGAGATAGTCGACTCTCTCTTGGCCCTAATATTGGATGAAAATCCTAATACTATTGTGTATTTAGAGTGACTATTGAGTTCTATTGTGAGTTTGGTGAAGTGGAGGCTCTTCGAGTGGGAAACGCTTGATTTGGAGCGCTCTACTCCACTTGCTAGTGTTTTTATCCTTCTATACATCACTATTGCAGCTCTAGAGTCTGCGGGGAAAAAGAGTACCCAAGGATTGAGTTGGGAGTTCAACCGGTGAGTCGACAATGTTTGGTCAAGACACAAAAATTTCCACATGTGCATGGGGACTACATCAAGGGAGCACAAGAAATCAGCAAATCAAAGATCAAGTTCCATTCCCTTGGTGTACGGTATCATTGGTTTTAGAAAAAGTTCTTATATATTATTATGATTGTTATAACAAAGATATGATGTATAGTTGTGAATTCCTTTATATGTATCTTGAACAACTT
Source organism: Pinus albicaulis (assembly GCA_034641835.2). NCBI lineage: Eukaryota > Viridiplantae > Streptophyta > Pinopsida > Pinales > Pinaceae > Pinus > Pinus albicaulis. The sequence goes on from JAXQQM020084013.1 coordinate 188,817, forward strand.
GTATATTTCTTTATGGTTAGTTGTTATTATCCAAAGGATGGTTTAATGTAAAAAGAAAATATCTCATTGCTTATTATTTTTGTAACTCGGTGACTTGGAAGATGTAATATGTTTGTTGATAAATGGATTTGTGTATGGAATCATGTGTATGAATAATTTGTGCATTATTTATCTTGGGTTTTAAAAAAAAATGTGTATATTAAATAGTTATGAATCATTCCTACAATTGGTATCAAAGCTTAGGTTTAGCCTGTAGGAGCTATGGACCCTTTCAAATCTACACTGCATAACTATCATGATAAACTCTCATTGAAACTACAATTATAGTGACATGTGTGTTCCTTTTCCTTTTGCTTGTTGGTAGAGGATTGTTTGTTGTGATTTAGCTTCCACTTTGGATTGAAATAAAGCTACTATCGTATAAACACTTGGGGAAACCAATATACTTTCTTTAGATAATATGCTCAAATAGCCAGCCGCCAATGAAAAGTGGCCCTTTAGTATCAACTTTGTAATGCACTTTTGTTTGAGATTTTTCTGAAGTTAACACTTGGGATCACTTTTTGCATCATATATCTTAAAATAAACTGCACTTATTTTTAATGTGTGTGTGTGTGTGTGTGTGTCTTCAAGAAATAAAAATGAAAAATGTGTAGCATTTTTGAAGTTTAATTTGACTTTACTTGACTTGGGGTTGTTTCACACTGCATGCATCTAGAGATCAAAATTAATTAAATTTTTCAAAGTGTATTAAATAAAGGTCATTTGACATTGGTAGATTAATTAAGTTTAATTGGATAAACAATCCATCCTGATATTTTTCTTGTAGACCATATTATATAAAGGAAAATATTATTTCATTTAAAGAGAAATGATGAACAAAAATAATTTTTACATTAACAAGAAAAAGATGTTTCGTTCTCAAATTTTCAATCAAGAATTACCTCTAGATTCTGTGAATGATTTTTACCTATTTTTATAACCCAACAAACCTTAATAGCATTTTTTTTGTACCATATAACATTGCAATACTTTTTCTACTACAACCATATGCTAATCACAAGTCTAAGACATTATGTTTCTGCAAATATGACATACATGCAAAGTTTTGGAAGAAAAACAACAATATTATAGGCATGTTTTGTATAATTCCTCTACCTCTACGATGTTACTGCTCTTGGATATGTTTTCAGGAAAACTCCCTGTTTCTACACTTCTATTTTCACAATGTTTGAATTTGCACCTATTTATGTGGGATTGTGCATTAATTCTACACCTTTTCTATCATGCGTTATTTTATGTGACACATATGCACTATCTGTGTGTGTGTGTGCCTAGAAATTTTCCTACACCTTCTGATATAATGTTGCAAGTTTTCAATTCAAGTATTCCAGGACTCTATTGGTGGTGTTGGAAATCTGCCAACACAAGGGGGTCTCCCCATTATGAAGTCTAAATTAGACCACATGTCATTTGGGATATGAGCCCCATCCAGATGCTTGCCCGACTGCCATTGTATATGTGTGTTTCTCTTGGTTATTATCAGGTCAATCTTGGGTAACTCCATGAATGATACATTCTATTATAGTAAATCATGAATACATATAAGGAGAGGGAGAGTATTGGAATTTTTATTCCAAATTTTCTTCATCTTCTCCTTTGTGTATTTACAATATTTAAAATAATTTCCTAATCCATAAATATTAGGTGTCAACATTCCCCCCTTAAACTGAAGGGATGTTTGTGATTCCAAGAATCATTCTGAATCTTTCAAACTTTTCTCTTCCAAGATATTTGGTGAATATGTCTGCAATCTACTCATTGTGGAACAATGGCGTAGGTGAATAGTCTTGGCCTCAACATGATGTTGAATCAAATGATACTTGTATTTGTATGCTTGGTTCGATCATGGAACTTTGGGTTCTTGGAAAATTTTGTTGCAAAAGTATTGTCAAGCAAAAGAGGAGTAGAATGCACATATCTCTTTTGCAAATCTTCAAGAATTTTCCTAAGCCACACAATTTCCTTTATCACTTCTGCAACTGCCACATATTCTTCCTTTGTTGTGGAATATTGTAGAACTAATTGTTTGTGTGACCTCCAGGAGAAGGTCCCGATCCAAGACTCTTAACATATCCTAAATTAAATACTCCATTTTCTTTATCTCCATCAAAATATAAGTCAGAATATCTAATCAAGTTGAAGCCATCCACTTGTGTATACTTCAGTCCAAAGTCTTGAGTACCCTTCAAGTACCTTAGAACTCTTTTTTCAGTAGACCAATGACCCTCACAAGGATTTTGCATAAACTTGGAGAGGATTCCAACAACAAATGAAATGTTCGGTCTTGTAGTATTCAAGTATTTAATACTTCCTTCGATTTGTTTTTACTTTGTTGCATCCTAAAATTCATTTCCTTCTGTGGATGCGATATTTAAATTTTTTTCCCTTAGAGTGGTCAAAGGATTGCACTCAACCATGCCAAATTTGTTCAATAGATATCCAACGTACTTCTTTTGAGAGAGGAATATAAACTTTGGATGTTGGGTTACTTCAATACCCATACAATAGTGAACATATCCAAAATATGTCATTTCAAAACCTTTCCTCAATTCTTTCTTTATGGATGCAATATAATTTTCATTGTTCGCTATCATCAGAAGATTGTCTACATACACCACAAGATATACAAAAAATATTCCAACTTTATTGACAAACAAAGTTGCATCATCAAGATCACAATGTTTGAAAATTAGTTTCAGAAGATGACCAAGCATTGTTTCTCATACCAAACTCGCGGTGCTTTTTTGAGGCCATACAAGGATTTGACAAGATTACATACTTTGTGCTCCTATCCCTTCACAACAAATCCTTATAGTTGAGACATAAAAATTTTCTCTTTGAAATATTCATTCAAGCAAACTATTTTTACATCCATTTGATGGAGTTTCCAATTGTTTTGAGCTTCCAAGGCAAAAAGAGTCTAGATGGTAGCCAATTATGTTGTGGAGGGGAAAGTCTCCTCCTAATAGACCCCTTCTTTATGTGCAAAACCTTTTTCCAAAATCTTAGATTTATGTTTGTCAAGTGAGCCATATGATTTATACTTGTTCTTGAAGACCCACTTGCATCCAATTGGTTTGGTTCCCAATGGAGGGTCCACCATCTCCACGGTTCCATTCTTTATTAGAGCTTCATACGCTTTATGTGTTGCTTCTTTCCATTCATCATGAGAAGTAGCTTCTTTGAAGCAAGTTGGTTCAAAATATGTAGATAAATTTAATTCACAATCGTAAGAAACATCCATATCAACAGTTGAATCAGAATTGTCTACATCACCTCCATTATGTCTAGCATAGATTTTTGTTCCTATCATTCCAACCTCATCACTATGAACACTTTCATGTGTCTTATCGAGCCATTATTTAGGACCTTTCTTAGATGGCCCAATATGTTCATTTAACTGAGATGTGTTTGAACCAATATTTATCCTTCCAATTCTCTCAATCACATCACTCAAAGTGTCTTCTTGATCTGTGGTTGGAGCTTCATGAGGGACAGAGAGTGTTAAAGAAAGAGATTCCACAAATTGATCCAGGATAGGGATCCCCCCTTCAATATTTGGAATCTCATTATCAAATTCCTAAAAATATTTTGCATGCCCGAATTTGTCCAAGCAATCAAGTTGTCACTGAACAACATTGTCAGTCTTGGAAGATTCAAGAAAGATCACATCTCTAGATAATATGAACTTCTTATTTACTTCATCATAGAGACAATATGCTTTGTAGATATCCAAGTACCCTAAGAAGATACATTTTTGACTCCTTGCATCAAGTTTGTTTCTATGTTCCTTAAGTATTAAGGCATAATAGGTGCAACTAAAAACCCTAAGATGCCTCACCGAAGGAATGTGGCCATACCAAATTTCATAGTGATTCTTGTTTTTTAGAGCATGAGATGGAAACCTATTCTTATTATACATTGCACATAAAACTGCATTAGCCTAGAACATCAGCTTAATATTTTTGAAAAACATCATTGAATGTACCATATTTAATATTGTCATGTTCATTCTTTCAACTACATCATTTTGTTGAGGATTATAAGGCACAGTTGTTTGATGTTTGATCCCATGCTGGCAAAGATAGATTTGAAATTCATTTGAAGTATATTATTTTCCATTATCAATACAAATAGAGACAATATGAGATTGTGTGTCATTTTCAATCCATGCATAATTTTTTTGCAAAGTAGAATCAAAGGCTTAAAATTTATTCTTCAATAGATATACCCATCACATTATGGTGTAGTCATCAATAAATGTCATTATGTATTTATTACCATTTGAATAAGGAACATGCATAGGGAAACACAATTCATAATGAACCAGTTCAAGCTTTCCATGTGCTCTGGAATGAGAATCATGAAAAGGTTGTTTGGTGTGTTTTCATAAGATACAAGAATCAAATTGCTTAAGTTTCCTATCAATGGTTGGCGAAATAGTAACACTATTTCTCTTCAATAAATGAAGATTTTCATAGTTCAGATGTCAAAATCTAGCATGCAATAAGAGACTAGATGGTAGTGTACCTTCATCAAATTGAGAATTGTATGCAAAGTTTTGTGCATGAGCAGAGGTTCCTTGTAGCTTCAAGAGTCTTTCTTATTTTGTCCCAATCATGATAAGTGAGTTTTTTGATGTTTTTCTTACCTCAACCTTTCCATCAAACATGTGAATGGAGTTTCCTTATTGGCAAATGTGAACCAAGTACAACAAGTTTCACCGCGACTCTGGGAGGTAGAGAGCGTCATATATAAGAAAGTCGGTGAGATGAGGCAATTTGAGCCTAATGGTGCCAAGCCCAGATGGCTTAATTTTTGACTTGTTTGCAAAGTATACTGCTCCATTAACATTGTCGTTGAATTCTTCAAAGAAATATCTTGAAATTTCATGTGGAAACTTGCTTGTGAATCAAGCAACCATGCATCTTTCCACAAAAAAGTGAAGCATTAAACAAGTCTTCAATTATTCCAATATTGCAATGTGCCGCAATATAATGAGTGTATTCAAGTGCTTTACCTTTCCTTGGATTTGGTGATTTTTCTTTCTCCTTATTCCTTTATTGTCTTATTTTGTCCCAAGAGAGCTTACATGTGGAAGCATCATGTCCATTTTTGTTGCACTATTTACAATGAAGATCAGGTCTTCCTCCTTGGTAATGTTTCCCCCTACCTATACTATTATTCTTTCTGCATCCTCTTCTGTAGAAGAATATTGTGCTTGATTCTTCTCTTTTTGTGCAAGACACATAGCTTCTTCATAATACTGAGCAGTTGTCTTCTTCTTCCCTCAAGCTTTCTCTTTCAGCAAACTTCTCCACAAGAGAGTCAAAGGAAATATCTTTAAGTTTTCCACTCTAATATTGTCATGATTCAAGATAATGAGAATATGTGGGACACAATGCCTTGACGAAAGTTATGAGAGGAACATCTATTTTAACTAGAGTAGCTTCTATATCATGCAGAATAGCTCTAATTTCAAAGGATAAGGAAAATGTATCATCATATTTCAATTCTAGATTAAAGAGTTTGATCATTAATTGAACTACTTAGAGCTCAGAGTGTAAGTCATATAATTCTTTCAGCTTCTTTAAGGCTTCAAAGGAATTTATAAATGGTGCAATATGATGACTCACTTCTTCATTGAATAATGATACATTCAAGGCATAGGCCTTGCTATTATTGTTTTCCCATATGGTGAGCTCTTTGTCTGAAGTGGGTTTTTCAGAAGGATTGCCACCTTGTCCTTCACAAACTCCTTTCCATAATTCATTAAAAATGAGGATATGTTTTATCTTCTTAGAACATTCATGGCAGTTCTCTTTGCCAGAAAGAACTACTCCAACTATAGAGATGATTGAATACATTATTGAAATTATGATCTGGGCCTTAAAGGGTCACAATACTTGCAATTAAAAATATGATGTCTCTACAGTAGTCTTCAAAATAACTCAAAAAACAATGTTTTCTTCTAATCTCATGATATATGAATATAAATGATGTTGGAATTTGACTTCAAGTTATTTATCTTAAACAAAAACATTTAAATATCCATGCTCCATGTATATATAATCCAACTTCACTATATAAATGGTTTAATGTATATATAAATGGTTCAAAAGAATTACTCCAACCAAAAAATCGGCACAAGATCAACTCATATCATACATGAAACCATCATATATATGAACCAAGCACCAACACATATATGAACAATGGCATCAAGGTAGAGGGAGGATGCATATTTTAACGCGTGGAATTCAACAAATTTTAAGCAACAATGACCATACCCTTTCAATGCAGCAATGACGGTTCTTTTATTACGATTGACGACCATCAAGACTTCAGAGACGAACCGACCAATTCAACACATGTGTATAGCATGAATAGTATATAATGACCAATGCGCAGTGAGCACTCAGTGTCAATGAAAGTTCAACATAATTCAATATCCAACCAGTCTCCAATATTTACAACGCACATATAGTCCAAGAGTTATGCATGGACCAATGCTCCATTCCCACACTATTTTGAACTACCCAAATGAATTGTTCAATCATCTTCGCAAGACAAGAAGCGGCTTCAACGCATTTCAATGCATATATATATATATGAACCAATGCAACATATAACATATGACATTCAATGTACAAGGATCAACGCAGAGATCATTCAACAGAGAACACATTGTTCAAACACGGAGGGACAGAGTAACACCAGTGACAAAGAAGCGATAGCTTTGAGGAAAATAGCAGGAGTTAGGAGTTACATAGTAGAAAAAAATGCTAAATTGGGACTTGTAGCTATGATACTATGTCAGTTCAAGTATGGGTAACTCCAAGAATAATGAATTCTATTAGATAAATCATGAATATATACAAGGAAAGGGAGACTATTGGAATTAGTATTACAATCTCTCTTCATCTTCTCATTTGTGTATTTACAATATTTACAATAATTTCCTAATCCCTGAAGATTAGGTGTCAACAGATATGTAGAGATAAGCGTGAGACCAAATGCAATATGTTAGAATATTGAGGATGATATCAACTATCGATTGATAGCTTTTGGAACATGTTATAAAAATGCAACAAAAACATCATAAGCAACATCATGCCTTAAGGAAGCATGAGATATCTAAAAATAACTAAGACACACACAAGGAGAAAGTGCTAGAAATCAACTGCAAATTAGTTCCCAATCAACCGCTAACAGTAACATTGAATTAAGAGCAAAGATTCAATGCCAACACATAATCTGCATGAAAACGAATGAGTTCATATACATGTAACTGGTGTGTAAACCACATGCACATATAATTGAAATACCATATAGGTAATATAACAACAAAGGAATGCATGGGAATCAATGCATGAATAGAAAAGATTGTTAATAATATCTTGCCCATTCGTAAATATGCACAACAAGCTTGTCAAAATCCAATAGTGGGACAAGAATAATTCATATCATCTTCATAACAAAGCATGAGACTTACAATCCCTCCACCTATAGGCTACCAAGAGCGAGTGCATCTAGCTCCTCAAGCACAAGACAACAATCCCATAACTAGCCTAGATTAAGTGCTAAAAGTCCTTTTGCTTAAGGCATGAGGTTACATTTATAAAAATGAGGAGAGTTACCTTCACCTTCTCCTATGACTTTTGGACTTCCTCATGACCTTTCAACTTCCTACTCACTCTCTCTCTCTTTTTGGACTTTTAGACTTCCATCGTGACTTTTGATTTTTTAAGTGATCTTTGACATTTGCTCTTTTTTCCTTTTCCAAAATTGTCATTAATGACAAAATAATATTTTTACAATATGATAATTAGAAAGTCAACAAACTTTATTGTAGAAAAATAGTAGACTTTGTTCTATCCCTGAGTCGCTTAGCCCACCAATTGGTTCAAGCATCCATAAGGTGTGTAGATGCAAATGTCCCAAAAACGCTCTGTAATCCTAATCCTGCAAACACAAAGTCATTTATTAGGGTGAAATATAAGGCTATTTTAATAAAATAAGAAACAATTACCCTGAAATATTGATGTTGAAATTCTTCCATTGAATCTTCTTCAACCTTTGTGAGGATATTTCAATCACGAGCTCATCTCATGTCACTGATACACAAGTTTTCTAACGTTTATGGTGTCCTTTCGTGCATGGGAATATTGTCATATGCTTCTTTCTTTACATGGGCTATTATATGCAACTCACTATATTCAAATCCAAACTTAATAAATGACCGATGCACACACTATATAATATTTGCATTCTTACTATAACATGGGCTCAATGTATCTGGTTTCTTATTGTTGCTTGGATGCAGTCCTTATTTTGTGCCACTTCGCCCTTGTGCCACTTTGTTATTTAATTCTAGCGCATGAGTCGTGGGCTCTCTATGCCTCCCATTGTTTCTTTACGCACTTATCCTTTTTTCATTCAATACCCTCTTATCACCATTTCCTACAACCTTGTTTCAATGTGATGTAACCATGTTATTGCATGGTAATTATTCCTACCATGTTGCTATAGTTCTATCATGGTTTCCATGAAAATGCATTGAGAGTGTCATCTTATAAGATGTTTTCATGATGATACAATCTCTTATTACTTCGACTCCTAAATTTTGTTTGTGTCGTAACTTTTAGGAGTCTTCTCAAGTGGATACCACTTCATTGCAAAATCTTTGCATATTGCTTCCTTTGAGCCATCAACATTATCCCCTTTATGTTGGTGTGCTGGTTCAACATCGTTGGTGAGGCCATGAAACAATTAGTAACTCGAGATTAATTAAATTTTTTTTGGAAATAGAAATGAACTGAAATGAAATGATATTTTGACGTTTACAGGATTAAAAATAGTTCACTTGACCATTTTTTTTTGTTTTTCGTTTTTTGCAATTCAATCTTTTTCTTATTTAAATTGATGAAGAGCTTGCCCAACCTTCTAATAATCTTTTAGTTGAAAAGACAATGCCAAGAAACCAATGCTAACATATTCTCATAACTTTCTCTGATGTCTTTGAATGCATCACATTCCAAAATGAAATGTTTTTTTTTCGATTCCACTGCGCTGGACGTGCAAAATGTACACACCAATTCTTCCCAAACTTCTTTAGGTATTTTCCACCGTCCTATTTCACACTGAAGATTATGCAAGTTGGTTCTTAATTAAGCAATAAAAACATTTGCCCTCCACGGAATGTTGGCTCCAATGTACTCTTTTTGTTAGAAATCACACATAGGATTGAATTCCTCAATGTAGTATTTTTTTCTATCCAACTATTTTCCCCATAAAAAATATGTGTTAATGTACATTAGAATTACTTTTGAATGTGCCCATTAATTATAAGCTTGAGCACTCTCCAATAATCACGTTTTTTAATTCTCGTGGCATGACATGGTATACCTCAAAATCCAAAAGGTCGCTCAATAAATGAGTGACAAGTATGATATATATATATATATATTTTTTAATGGTCCCCATGTGCAATCTGACTTTATATCCACCCCTCGATAATGGTATTAGAATTGCTTCTTTATGTTTGAAATATGCAACGTAGCACCCGACTTCTGTCATCTTGGCATGATCACCACGACCTTTTCATTAGAGGCTCACATTTTATGTATGAACTTGATACTATCGATTTGTGGCCATGTGGAACTGCGCTTAGTAATTTATTGAGTCCAACCAATTGATAATTCTGTGACAATTATAGGTTGAATTAGTAAACTTTGCTCAAACTATAAATATACGAGGTGAACAAAAACATAGAATAGTCAAGAGAATACAGCTTTCAATGTTGGATTAAAAAATATAATTTTTCCAAACCTTCATGATAAGAATGCTTCCAAGGCCTCCTTAGAAAGGGCTACATGTAATGCAAAAAAGTGAAGCTCTAAGACTTAATTTGAAATGCACAAACAAATCTTACCTCCGAAAAAATCAACACTTCAACATATGAATACTTCAAGGGAGTAATGCACAATTCAGCTCTCAACATGACAATGTGATCGAAAGTGTCGTTGAATGTTAATAAGGATGTTGGATGGGGATGTGAATTCAAAAGATGAAGGTCAAATCAAAATAGATTTAGTCCTTCAATCATAACCATGACAATCTAAGGTTTTAAGAATGTATAAGCATGAATTGCTTCATAAACCTTAATACATTTGATAGGAATTAAGGCCAAGACACAAACATTGATAAGGTTCAATGGTGACTAGGACATTTAGTGATTTGGCCAACACAACACTAACCATTAGATCTTTGAAAAGTGGGGAAGAGTTGGGTGTTGGGGAAAAATTCGAATATCGTCGAAAAAATTTGGGTGTTGTTGTAGAGATTATCCTCAAACCACTACATGGTTTAGTACAAACATCAATCCTTTTATTGAAACTTATATTAAGAGAAATAGAATTCCCTGTACTTTTTCCTTAATATCTTAAAACTATTAATGTTGAATTAACAATAAATATAACTAGACAATATTTTGTATGACATTCTTGGTTGCATTATTTGTCAAATTAAACAAAAATTATATCATTAATTGAAATTTAAAATATATATATATATATATATATATATATATATACTATTAATGAAAATTGAAATTGATTTGATTGAAAAACAAAAAAACAAAAAATTACGTGACTAACCATTTTTCCAAGCTTTCCAACCCCAATCTAAATCATCATAGTAATTGTAATGCTAACTTTGATATCAATCATCGCTAAGAGTAGTATGAAATCATAATGATTCTGGCGAGGAGAGTTCAATGATTGATCACCTTGAAGTGTCAATATACCATTATCATCTATGAAGACAATGTGGAGTGGTTAAGAAGTTGATTGTAACTAATAGCATGGATTCGATAAACCACGAGTAGTGTTAAAATCATGTCATGTCCCCACCACTAACATAGTAAAATGATCAGTTCACTATTTTACCATCGGGTTATTGATTGATATTACTTAGTCATTAACGTAGGGTTACCTAGAAGTCTTGGAAGCCCGAGTAGGTCCTTGCACACCTCTTAGTTATTGACACTTCACTTGGAAATGATATGAGCTAGATTTTGGGCCAATTATTCATAACTATAGCTCATAATCCTTTAAACACAAGTTCGTTGTGTGAGAATGATAACACTATATATATATATAATGGTCCACATATTGAATAGTTAAATCCAACTAAGTAATAGTCATTGTAACCTTGCCAAATCAGATTGGGTTGGAGGATACATTACAAATTTTATGAAAAATAAAATAACGTGAGTCATGGGATCATTTTAAAGTGATTAACTTCAATAATGACGCTGAGTCTAATCTTACTACCAATCATATCAATGATATAACTAGAATTTGCACCAAGAGGTGCAAAGGAACGCCGAAGGAATCGAAGATTCAAGCAGATTTTATAACTTCTTTTTTCCAATAATTTTTATTTTATAGACAGAATACCATTAAGCTCAATGGCATGTCAAAAAAGGCCTACACAAGATTCCTTAATTTTTTTAGATGAGAGAGTCCTTTTGATAGATAGAAGGTCATCAAGCTCAGTGTCATGTCAAAAAAGGCCAAGAAAATGCCAACACAAGATCCTACAAGATCCTTGAATGCAATGTTGAATGTTCTGGGTATGAGGTAATTGAAATTTGCCAAATGCAAGAAATCGGGAGTACAAAATTTGTTCATGGGGCTAGAAAATGCTCATGAATAGGTAAGGTGATACACTAAATCACAAGTATGAAATTAGTTCTAAGCTTTAAGGAAAGAGATATGTTGAAAATGTGTAGGAATATGGTAATACATGAAATAAAAAAATACAAAATCTGTTCTAAGTTTGAACGAGTGAGTTATAGTCACATTTCATGAATAATTTTGTTGTTGTTTTTTTTTATTAGACAATTTTAAGTCTAGACCATTTTTAATGTCGAAACTAAAAAACTATATACCCACCAATAATATATTATCACAATTAAACCTAAAAAAAAATTAGATAACTGGCTCCCACCCTCAACATTTCATCCCCTACCATAATATTATCTACAAAATATAAAAACTTTTTAAAAATAGTTGACTCCTTAACACCTTATCCCCTCCCATAATATTATCTACACACTACACGGGTAAAGTGTAGTTAGGTGTTGGTCACGAGCATGGTGATGGAAATATTACTAGAAATTCATGTCATTTTAAAGATCAGAAGCTGAATTGAAAAAGCTATATGAAATTCCAAAGATTACAGAATTCTGGTTAATCAAGGTGGAAATGCTAATAAAACAACTATCAAAGGAGGAAAAGTTTTGTCACCACTGAGTTACAATTGGAACTTCCACACCTAAAAGAAACATCCATGAGAAGCTGGTAGGTGTGTAGATGGTCATAGGGAACTGTATGGATTGTAAATTGTAAATGGTGAACTATTTTCTCTATTCATTCGCACAAGGGAAGGAAAAATCTGAAAGCATAGAGGAATTTAGCGCTAAAATGCAAAACGTTGAACTCAATTGCATATTCGAAAAATTACAATTAACAGAAACACAAAGCAATGCACCCAAGCATTCACTAAATGATTATGGCTTATTTTTAACTCCACAACGGCATCGATGGGTAAGTATTTACGGAAGGGGAGTATGATCACTAAACATTTCATAGATTTGTGTTCGTCTTTTGTTTTGGGTACCCAGGGGATCTGGTATGGCTTCAGTGTTGCAGTACTCATTTCAGTGCCCTTCCATTTCCCATTTCACCAAGAAATTTAAGGATTTTTGGAACCCAAGGTTGTATGGGCAACTTTGAATTCGTGATGGTTCGATTCATGGACTGTCAGTGAAAACTAAAAATTATATGGTAGTCGCGTGATTTGAATATCTTAGGAAAGTGAGGGCTCTACTTCACCCCTCCGAGTAGCAATCAACTGCTGAGATCTCCACTGAGAAACCATAAATGCATCAAACTCACACACAATTTCATCAAAGATTACCACACCATCCTGATGCGTTCAAAAGGTTGACAATGGGAGAAAATGGGTTCGGGAATAGCGGAGCAAACATCCATGAGTCGTTTGTGTGAGAAAAGTGTGTTGTTTATCACGATATTTCGAGTAACGCAGTTGAGATGCGGAGGATTCATTTTCGCCCTTCGTTTGAATCAGGCCATGAGCATCCCTTCGTTTGAATCACACCATGAGCGATGCTCCTGGCCTGGTTCAATTCCTAATAGCTCTTGGCGAAATGGCCAAAGGGGAGGCCAGGCCTTCGGTTTTCCAGTTTGGGAAAGAGAAATCCTCTGACCTCGGACGAATCCTGCGGTTAAATTCCCGCACTACGAATTTGATCAAATCGAAGAAAAACACGAGCAGATGGCTGCGAACATGAAGGAGATGAGGCAGAGTTCATACTTTTTCGCGCCGAAAGAGATCGAGTGGCTGAAGAGACAAGCAGCAAGGTAAGGCATGTGCACGACCTTTGAAGCTCTATCGGTGTGTTTATGGAGTTCCAGAACGAGGGCTCTCCAACTGCCCGCTGAGCAGGAATTTTGGTTCTTATTCACCCTCGACAGCCAACCGAGATGCGACCTGCTTCTTCCTGAAAAATTTTATGACAATTCAACCATTTTCCCATGCGCGAAGACAACAGCACGATAAGTGGAAACCAACCTCGCCTATTGGAAACTTGTGTGTTTAGTAAGTTCACTGCCAAACACAAAGCGAAGAGGCGTTTATAGACAGTCGTGATTCCTTCAACCGAGGTTTTGTTGCTGCCACTTCTTGGACTCACTCAAGTTGTCGTTCTTCGAGCCACTCGCAGGTCTAGATAGTTGTATCGGGTCCTCTATGTCAGCGATATCTTCAAATTTCTGATCTTC
>JAXQQM020081628.1:0-27531 GCA_034641835.2 Pinus albicaulis
CACAAAAATGTATATATGTGTCTCTGTTTCTTAACCCTTTAAATGTTAGTAATATATTTCCCAAATATCAAATCTTTAGTAGCCATGCAATGCCATATTCCCTTTATACTGAAGTGAACAGATGGAAGATAGAGAAAGAAAAGGATTTTAACTTGTCATGCTGCTTTACACAGAAACTGTCATTATAAAATCGAGAAGAAGTGAAAAACAGATAAGTTAAAGAAGAGGAGCGCCCATTAAGGATATTTAACTCTTAGACATATAAATATCAAGAGACCTGCAGCTCTAATCACTCTACTTTATTCACAGATATGCAAATGAAATGGAAACCAAGAAAACTCTTCAACATAGATGGAATATTGGAAACTTGCAAAACTTCTTTTATTCATTCGATATTGCTCAGTACAAAATTAGCCTTCAAAGGTTCAAAACTCGGAACCTTCTTCCTTCCTTCAAATGTCTTTAAATACAATCTGAACAAAAATGATTTCAGTTATGAAACTGATTCTAACTAACTGTAACTACTTAACTATTTTATGTAACGGAGGCACATGCCTCGGAAACATTTCATTACATTGCATCACTTGACTTGAAACAAAATAAAAGATGACAACTCCTAATCTAAAGGAACTGATGTTCCTGGAACAACAGCTGACTCAATGATTTCTTGCGGCTGCACGGTTACTTGTGGCTGCTTGGCGGGAAATCCTTTTTATGTGTCAATAGTGAATTTCTTACATTCCTTCCAGAGCTTGTCTTGAGTTATTGGAGCATTCTTATAACGATGATATTCTACTGTGAAGGCAACAATATGACCGTGTGTGAGGTTACTTGTGAACAACGTTTTCACCATCCACAGCAGAAGGAAATGTCTTTGTAAGAAATTGAATACTGTTTCTCCCTTTAGTATCTGCGTCTTCTCATGTCGGCCATCTGCTCTACTTTTTGCAAATACCAGTTGATCTTCATACAACTTCCAGGACATAAATTCACCTCCCTCCTTCCAGCATGAGGGCAAACCTGTTCTTATCAATTTATCAAACGAAATGTCAAATTTCTTAATCACCTCTTTAATTATCTGCAGGCGCTTCTCTGATGCTTTCAGAAGGTCGTTTTTAATGATCATTTTGTTTACTTCTTCAGCATAAAAATACATGTCTTGTATCCCCATCTCTTGCAACTCCTCATCTGTTTTGGAATTAATAAAATTCATGAATCTCTTGGCCCAATTTGATCTTTTGATTGCAGCTGGCTTATCCGATGATAGCTCCTTTTCGTGATCGGCAACAATGTTTTTCTCTCTGGCAATTACTTTTATGGAGTCCCATTTTGCTTGTATTTCAGAAATGATCTCATTCCAGATGAGATCCTTAGCTTTAATAAGGGAAATATTTCCCTTCAATTTTTCCTTGAGTTCCTTAATTTCTTCTTCGGCTTTATGTAACTTCTCCTCATTTTCATTTGCCTTTCCTTCCCATCCCCGCATCAATCTAAGAGCTGTGTCCAGTTCAGACTGGGCCTGTTTGCAATCTCTCTCCGCCATTTTTAACTCCGTATTCAGTTGAGCAACTTGGGCTTGTGGGTCGGCTACACCTGCAGAAAAATCAAAAGTACAAGTGTGGTTCTGAATTTGATTTTGTAAGGTTATAGCAGTTTGCTTTACCTTATCAAGCTCTTCGTCCTTCTTTATCAATTGTTGTCTCAGCTCCTCTTTTTCCTTTTCTACCTCTGCTACTTCAGCTGCCAACGAATGCTCTGCAGCTGGCAATTTCAGCTTCTTCCTTAATGAAGATATTTCTGCTTCTGCGCCCTTTATTAGTTTGTGCATTGCGCTTTTATCATTTGGATCAACGCCAATCTTCATTATGATTTTCTTTAGTTCTTCATTTTGAGTAGTCAACGCTCTGGCATTGGCTTTCTCCATCTTGCACTGTTTGACAACCTTAGCAAGCATATTCTCTGTCTTGACTGATGTAGCATGAGTCTTACCCAAATCATTAACAATTAACTGACCTGTTTGCATATGGAGATTCATCTTGTCCCACAAGGGGATCTTTTTCACATCCATAACAATATTCAACTCCTTAAAACTGCCTGAGGGTCCCAGAGACATTCCTGTCGGATGCGACAACGCCATTTTGAACTGATCTTTCTCCAAATCCATTACAGTCAATAGTCTTGTTTGGTCAGCAGATATATGATGTTCTGCTTGTGTCTCTATATTGGCCTTTATTCTTTGATTCTTTTCTTCAATTTGGGAGAACACCTGCTTCATGGAAGGAGCCTTCTCCAAATGAAGTTCTGGTCTGCTAGGAGACAAAGCACCCTGTTCTTCACTGACCTGGAGAGTGAAACCAGGTGAATTGGAGGAGTGATCTTCTGCTAATTTAGTCCTTTTTTCCTCTCGGGGTTCTTCCTCATCAATCTCAATAACATCATCTCTCACTCTCTTGCCCATCTTTTCCAATATTACAGGTGTTTGAATACTAATCCGTGATAAACTTGGCCCTCCTGGATTAGCCAACTTCTCTAAATCCGGTTTACTCACATGAGTAAAAGCAGCATAACCGTTCTCGACCCTTCTTTGTGAAATAATCGCATGTGGATCATAGGCCCATTTCTCTCCCAATAATAACTGTGTTCCTTCCAATATCCTTGATACCTCCTCATAAGCTTGCCTTGTGTTAACGACAAAAGGACCCACACTCATGGGTAACTTGTACATTAATCCCTTCTTCATCGGAAGAAAATGAACTTGATCCACATTGAGACTTTGCCTTATGAATTCCAAAGCAAACAGTCTCATGGGAACAAATGTTGGAAGCCTATAAGGCTCAATACTGACTCCATATAGCCTTATTTCAGAATAATCATCAAAAACAAACCAGTCCATATTTACAATTAGGTCCTAATTGCAAGAACTCCTGGGCCTTTGGCAAGAAGCAGGGAGGCAGAGTTCCATTGAGAATTTTATAAGCGGTGGTCATGAAGTGTTCCACAAATTCAAATAAACCGGCTTCGTTCTCTTCCCTTCTGACCATATCAGTCCAGAGCAGAACTGACTGTTTATTTTTGTTGTTATCCATTATGTTCAAACCAATATCCATGAATTCTTCCACATTCTGATATAAAAACAAGTAAACTATCAATGAGGGAAATCTGAAATAACCTGTTAATGGGAAAGAAATCAACTGAGAATTCACTACTTCTTGCCAAAAGGATGGGATATCCAACACCACTCCTGGTTTCATCATGAGAGTGAACATTCCCAGGGCGGCCTTGTCAACTTCGCGATCATCTTCTCTTCCCAGAATCTCCATAATACAGCTGAGAACTGACCTGTATTGAACATTAAATGCATCCAAACTAAACTTTCCCGATTCTAATTGGGTCTTCTCCGGACTCGATACCAAAAATGACATGCAGCGGTTAAACTCCTCATTTGAGAGCTCCTCGAAATATTGAACCAGCGAATCTTCTGAGAATTGCAAAGGAGAATCATTCTCCGGAAAGCATAATGCCTGACGCATTAATTGAGCTGAAACCTGCAAAATACTTTCTCCCTGGGAGTTCATGACAAAACATTTGCCGGGATACATGGACGAAACCAACCAAGAAATGAATTCAGGAAAGACATGAGTTTTAGGAATGCAGGCGGACAACACTCCCGAATTCTGCATAGCGGAAAACACAGGTGACTTGTCGGTGTTCAAGGTCACTTGATAATGCAAATGAGGATGATTCACGGATGACGCAATATCATGGACATCTTTCTCACTATCTAGGAGAGGGCTCAGAGTGGATAAACCAGACAAGGATGCTCGTTTGGCCATGGCTGACAAGAATTTCAAACGCAATTCGGTGCGAAGGTGGCGGGACGGAGTTTAAAACAGGGCAAACAGTGACAATTAAACCACAAAAGAACGGAAAACCCCACTTATAGACAACGGAAACCGTAATTAATGCAAGGGGTGATGTGGAAGGACACGCATAGTGGATGACAACTGTTTGCCACTTCGATGGATGACGTAATGCGGGGGGTCTGTGAGTACAGTGGAGACCTCCAACCCATACCCCCCGCAATCAATCAGAGCCGTCGATTGACATTCTTCGGAGATCTGACCAGTCAACTGTGGGGGGTCGGGTTTTGATAACCGACGGGCTAGTTGACCCCCCGCAGTTGCTTATCCAAAGGCTTCTGCGCATGATTGCGACTTCCGCTCCGGAAGTTGCTCGGACTTTACCATTAATATCAATATAACAATCTAAAGTCAGTCCGCTCCGTAAATTAAAATGGAAATGGAAATACATTGCATTCTTTCTTCATCTTTTTTTTAAATACTAAAGTATAAAACCTTATACTATAGCACATTTCGGATCCTCATGTATATTTTTTCAAAAACACTTTCTTTTTCCAAAATTTCAAAACTTGACATAATAAAAAGGATATGCAGATATAATGATCCACAAGGTCCTTGAGATATGGTCACAATAGGTTGTGTCGAGTGAATGTGAGTTGTGAATGCACTGGTTACTATGACACAGTTGAATCGGTGACTTTACATCGTGAGAACACCACAACATGCAAAAATTGGGGGGCTCATTGATGGGGGGGGGGGGGGCCCCCGGGAATGAACCAAGTAATGTGAAATATTTATATAATATTGGTGAAACACTGGTGAGAGGTGCGAATGATTGGTTATCGTCCACCGAAGATATGATGGACTTTGGGGAGGTATGAGACTTCAGTTTGTAATATGTCAACTGATCGATGTTGATGACATTTCTATTATGGGGGAAGCACATCTTATGGTGAACCGCAAATGCGACAACTAACATTGCATATGGGTAACTATGACCAAAGAGGATATTATAATCTAAGGGGGCATCAATGACTTCCATGTCAATACAAATAGTCTTTCCCGCAAGTGTGACAGGACAATTGCATAACATGCAGAGGGGCTTAGAAGGGTGACCTTCCCAAGCATGTAAGGTGATGGTGGATTAAGACAAATCATGCAATTCGATCTTCTTCCAAACATAGGAGGAAATCACACAATTGGATGCGCCCTCATCAATGATACATCTCTAAACATGGGCATTACAGATATTGAATATCATTTGGAAGGAAATGGATGAAGGTAAAGGGGGATGTTCTGACTTGTCAACATCAAATATGATAAAATGATCATCTGAAGGATCCACAATGCCCAAAGTAGATAGTAGATATTTTCATTTAGATGGGCATGTTTGGAGGACTTCCAACATTGACAAGGCAGTATGAGACTGCGCCAAGTCATCTAATATGCTGTAGGTGTGGGCGGCTTTGGTAGAAGCAGCATTTTGGCGTAATGAACCTTTGGTGATCTTGTGAATGACCTTTGACTTAGGCTGAGGGATTTTTAAGGGAACATTTGGTGTCAAAATGGACTTTGTGGGTACTTTGGTTTGGGACTCGGCTGCATGCATAGTGGTTTGCTTGTCATACTAGCACGACCGAGTCTAAAGGTTGACATCAACAGTATTGACCTCTTCATAATTCATCATAAGAATCTAGTAATCAGGGGTACCAGACTGTGGGGGTTGAGGGGAAGCCTAATCTTGAGGTGGTTGGGAAGAAACATATCCTTGCTGAGGGAAAGGATTAGTGAACACAACTGGTTGAGCTGGCGCAATGTTTGGAGGAAGCGACGTGGTGGGTTGTTGTCCTCTAGACACTACTTTGGCTTCCCAAAACTGGCGCATCTAGGGTAAAAGGGGACAATCATGAGTATAATGGCCATGGAAACCACAACATGAACAAGGTTTATTCATATAAAGGGTTTTGTTCTGCTTCGGTTGATCACCCCGTTGCTGGTTTATGGTGTTAGGCTGGCTCCCTTGGGTTGCATTCAGTTGATTACCTTGGTGACATTGGTTACCTTTTTCTTGTTGGTTCTGGTTGCCTTTCCCCTTATTCTTTTTCTTTGAATTAGGAGGATTATTTGTGCTCTGCTATGCATACACCTGACCTTGAGGAGACGGTGGTTGTTGTGGCAGAGGTTGAGAAGGAACGAGAGGCTGGGGTGATGTTGACGAAGGGGTTGAAGCATCGAGTTGTGCATAAAGATAGAAAGGAGGTGGGGAAACATTTGGGTAAATAGGTTGAGCAACAGTTGGCCCTGGCATCAACTGATGCATTTGGGAAAATGCATAAGCCGTGCTTTGACCGGGATACAAGTTCCTGGAGGGAGATAACTGTTAGAGGAACTATTCCCCCCTTAGGGGTAACCATAACTCATGTGAGGAGGAGCATATGGAGGTGAGAGAGATCCAACGATACCATCGGTGACATGATATGCCCTTGGTGCATTGGCACCACCATGTCTAGGAAGATCTGGTAAAATGGTATAAATATAACCAGATTGAGCGTAGATCAAGTCATATTTTAATGCAACCTGGAGAGATTATTCCTTAGGCTGAGGAAAATGAGATACAACATCTTTACCTATGGGGGCTAAGAGAATTCTAATAAGCCAATCCATATATACACTATCGTTGAATGTAGGAGCTCGACACAAGCTCCTTCTACACCATTCTTAGACATGGTCATAAAGGCGGGTGGCAGAAGATTGACGAAATGCCGTCAACAACTCAGTACTAGTATCATAATGGAGGGTAACTGGAAATATGATACAAACACTTTAGCAAGAGTCGCAAAAGTGGAATGACTCGATGCAAAAGTCTGGTCAACACACCACTTTGCAGCTTCTATAGTGAGTGTATGTTGGAACAACTGAAGGCAAATGGAGTCATCAGTGATGGAATTAGACGAAAAACACATATAAAGGAGAAGACATGATTATTAGGGTCCTATCGAGTGTTTCCTTTACAATTAAGAATTTTGGAAGGAAGCTTAGTTGACATAGCTAGCCAAACTGCATTGTGGAGTATGGGGTCATTGATTAACTGGCTAAAATCAGGAAGGCTTAAACTTTCCATAACAGGTAGCAAAGAAGTAGCTGAAACGGTTCTATTAGCGTTTTCGCTAGTAGTAGCTCCAGCATTAGGGCTAGGGCCACCACTAGCATGAGGACCTGCACCTGCATTGGCACCTGACATGGTGACGGTATGAGGGTGAGGAGAATCAAGTTTAGAATCAGAGGAAGAACCTAATGAACTAGAATCAGAGTCAGTATGGGGACTCAGTGGAGGACTAACTTGAACCATACGAGGTGGAGTAAGATGTCCTAATGAACACTGAGGGTGAAGAAATTTGAGTCTCCACGATAAACACCTTAGGGGTGCAATGATGGCAAGTCACAAATGACATAAAAATTATGAAGAGTGAAAAATAAAGGATTTGTGAGGCAGATTAATTAATTATGATGTTTATGTATTGGCTTTTCGGTGTAAACCAAGTTCTCTTCGCTTTAGTTATGAGTGTGTGCGAGCCATGTGCGAATTTGAATTAAGCCTAGATGATTTTGTAAAGAAAAATAAAAATTCTAATGTACTATAAATAAAACTAAAATGACAGTAAAATAAACAGTTAATCACACATAAATCCCAACCCGAAGAAGGATCTAAAACAACCAGATGACAACGGGGTGAAATTGACTCAAAACACACAAGAATGATGAAGATATCTAATGTAGAAGGGACATGGATCTAATGACTCTATACTGTTGGAAATGACGCATAAAACAACAAGATACTAAAGGGGAAATTGCTGCAATAGATAAGGTTAAAGGTTAAAACCTTATGGGAAACTAGGGGACCCTAAGGAAAAGATAAAAAAAACTCAAGAGGAGGTTTTGGATGGAATAATAACATATCAAAAAGGATCTAAAAAAAATGATAGATTAGACCCTGAAACAATGGTCGAAAACGTTGCAAATCTTATACCACCAACTTACCTTAACCCCTCCTAAAAAGGTGGAAGCCCTAGGGGGCTTGGTTCTACTTCAAGGAGACAAAATGAGCATATCTAGGCCTAATACAGGCTGAAACAGAGGTTAGACAACCCAAAACAGTGCTCTCGACAAATCCTGATAGTTGTAGAAAAAATTCAGAATAATATTCCAGATCACATTTTTTGACCTGTAGACAGGTGAACTCGCAGTTTACGGGCATAAAAGTGAAATTTCAGGGGAAATTTCACTATTTGAGAAGAAAAGTGCGAGTTGCATTTCCTAGGTTCTCAGACGGCAGGTTGCAGAAAAGTTGTTTTCTCTCGAGCGACTAATACTTGTTACCTGCGGAAAACACCAGAAAACAGATGGAAGTTAGAATTTTGACTGAATTATGCCATAAAATTTAAAAAACAACATCAAGAGACTGAAAACAAATGAAGAAAAACCCATGTTGCTGAAGCTGATGGTCACGCAGGAATCTGAATTACAAAAGTGGAGTCGCCATTTGTTAGCGTAAATTCTTAACGCAAGTGTACAAAAAGAGCCTACTTTAGCTATGTGTGAAAAACATCCCCAACAATAGAAATGGCTGCTTAAATATCTAGATATGCAAGGAATAGTTAGAAGAAATGCTGCAAAAAACCATATCTATGCAACGAAAGCAATTAAACAATGAAGAGAAATTGTAATTGCTCCATGCATCCAACAAAAAAGACAAGATTTAAAGAATGTTTTATATATTATTACACTTGGTGAAGGGAACAAATAATTGTTACCAGTCCCCCTCAATGGGATGGATTCTTGGTTGTCCTCAACGCCCCAGTTCCAGAATTTCCTCTGTCTCAATGGTGCAGAAAACCCAAAATGTATGTTGAACTCAAGTGGGAGCTCAAGAAGCAAAAGAAAATAGTAGCAACAATGAGAATGATAAAAATGCGACAAGGAAAGAGATCAAAGTGAAAAATGAATGGAAAAATCCTTCTATTTATAAAAAAATATTGAGTTATCTTTAATAATGGTGAATAATAAAATATTATTAACCAAGATCTAGATCTAACCGCTTGAAATATTTTATTATAGTTTGTTGGAGGGAAAAGGTATTTAAAATGGTTAAATAAGTTTATTTAGAAATAATAAACATATAAATGATTTATTTATCATTTCAAGAATGTGGTTAAATAATAATAAACAAATAATGATTTGTTTAATTATTCCTAGGTTATTAATCAAATTTAACAAGGAATAATAACTAAATAATGTTTTAATTAATTATTTTTAGAGAAAAATAGTGATTTATCTAATTATTTCTCATAATTAGGTTAAATATGACGAGGAATATCATTTAAACAATGGTTTAATTAATTATTCCTAGAGAAAAATCAAATAAATAAGGATTTGTTTAATTATTCCTCATGGGTTTCTTGTTTAAACCAGAAATAACTTAATAAAATATGGTTTATTAAATTATTTCTTATAGTGAAAGCAATTTTACTATGGTAACATTGGTCTTACATGGTGTACTTCAATCCATATAATTATAAATGGTTAGATGACCAATTTTTGGTGATAGCACCCCTAATACTTTTGGGATTTATTCTGCCACAGGTGTTGGCGTTGTTGCTGTTGTTATGGTATTTTCTATTGGGTTTGCTTCTGTCACTAGCATTGGAATTGTAGTGTTTCTCTGAGATTTTTTATTGCTTATTTTGTTTCTGAAGCGAATCTGACTCCTCATGTTCAAGAAACAATAGGAAAATCAAACAAAGTATAATTAAAGGAAGGTTCATTGAGATGTGTGATGTTTCTCAGCTGCTAGACTCCAAACTGAAATTGAAATACAATTAAGATACAAATTTGAGTATATAAATGCCTCTCACTTAATTCCTTGGAGTAGGCAAAAGATATACATCCTAAAACACCATACTCATTGTTTCACAGAATTAAAAATAACAAAATTTCAAAATTTTGTAACTTGTGTCATCATCATTTTAAAATAAGTAATTAAAAATAACAATTAAAAGGAGGTGGATCTCAAATTCAATTCCCTTGAAAAAAACTTCAAATTTTAACTCCCATGCTATTAAGGCATTGTTTGAAAGCATTGAATTTACAAATACTTGCTAATTGTGCTATAAATTAGCCAAAATACCATACAGATAAAATTAAGTGTGTTTTGGTCAAAGAAACAAATCTTAGATTACACTTTCCACATTAGATTGAATAATTTTTTTATGTCAACATAATGAATCTAACAATTTTTTATGTCAACGCAATGACTCTTTAAGGTAGAAAGAGGCAAAAAGAAAGGATTGTTGTTAAAACTCAATACTTCTATCAATGTATATTTAAACAAGAAACAAGTCTCAAACGAACAATTCCATGAATCCACTTCAATTTATAATATTTCTAGTTCTAGAGCTCAATTACATATTGTGTTGCAATTCAGATTAAAGTGAAAATAAAAATGAAAACAAATACATTTTTAAAAAAGAAATGGGTTTTGAGTTCAATTTTCTATAAAATAAAATTACAAAAACTCACAAATTGTATAATAAAAGTAAATAAAACAACATAATCAATTTAAATAGGAAAAAAAACAACCAGAATTGCTTTAAATAATAGATCTTGGGATTTCTACAAATTACAACCCATATTAAAAACAATATCCACCCTTTCAAAATTTTGATTCAAATATTGTAATGGACTCTAATGAGACTCAACTTTATAGATAGAAGAGACACCTAAGGCTGAAAAGAAGCTTGCCATTGTTGCAAACACAAGGATTTTCCATGGAGAGCCCATTGTTATCCTTGCCATTGAAGCTTTTAGCACTGTATATGAATAGTACAAGGGCCATTTTTCGCAACTTGTTTTGTTTGTTATAGACCCAATTCCAAATAAAATAATATTCCTATATACTGAAGAAAAAAAAAGACACAATAATATTCCTAAACCCAGTTTTTGAGAAGTTAATGAATAAACCCGAGCACAAAATAAATGAATTGTGTGGGGATGAGGTGAGGTACTATGTAGGAAGTGGAAACCTTATCACACATAACACATGATTCTTTCCTACTTTTCAAGGGATACCTACCCAAATCACAATGTTATTGAAAACCACAACAAAGTATAAACCTTGGCATGATTTTACCAAAGTTGTAGTCAAGACAAATATAATGTAAAAGGGACCCCCTTAGTTCAAGAGGAGCGAGTTGGTCTTCTTGGATAGCTTGGTGGTCAAAAAGGAGGCTAAGGTTTCAAAAACAACTTAAATATTGTGGGAGTGGCAACATGAAAAATTTCACATGAGTTGTGAGTTGTTTGTTTCCACCTACTACCAACTAAAGCTTGAAAGGAAGGCATGTCGTATAACCAAATAGAGAAATGAATACTTGGAAGTCAAATATTCTGGTTTGAACATATCTTTTCCACACGCTAAAAATTGTCATAATTTAGGAAAATTGATCTTATAAATCAAATAAAATGTTTTTGCAAATAATAAACAAGTATCACATACAATTTTCGCTAGAGTTGCTTCAAATCATAACCCATATTGTAATGCGCACACTATGTCGAATTGTTGAAAGAAAAGAACACAAAATCTTGTAATTCACTATATTAATAAATAGATAAAATGGTTCTACAAAGAAGAAATATTTAGCAGGTTGAATAAGTTTGATCTGATTAGTTCACTGAATATGTGAGAAGTGGTGGTTGAAAACCTATATTTGGTGAAAGAGCAGCAACAAAGGTGAACTTCAAGATGAATTAACCAGAGTAACAACTTGAACAAGGGGGTTTGTTGGTAATTATTTTTGGTTTTGTTGGTTCAAGTATCTTCCTCCCTCCCTCTGTTAACATCTTTATCCACCCGACACCTGCACAACCAACAAAAATGGAGGTGTAGGAAAACTTTAACATAGCAAGAAAAGTTAGGGATCATATATTCAAGACTTATACTACCCCAACAACACAATCCTATACGCAGAAGCAATCAGATAGTTCATCCAAACTAAGAAACACTTGATTAGTTGTAGAGACATGGACTCCACGACAGAATGAATGAGGCTGAGGGTAAGGAGGGAAATTTTTTGAGGTGACTTAAAATATTTTCTATAGAATGAAATGGCAAGACATGTGTCTTTAATGGTGGTTCCCACATGGTGTTATGTGTTGAATTATTACTTGTTATGTTTACATAAAAATAAACTAGTGGTCATATATAATATATAAAATTTGCATGGAATACACTTGCCTAACCACAGAAGCAAATGATATGGAGAAAGTGCGACAATAAGCAATTTTATTGAGTAACTTGAGTGACCTTTGATCTTCCTACAACTTAGAGAATGAACCATTTGGGTTTTAAGAGGAATGCTACTACCATTTTCCCCAAATTTATGTATTATGTATGTGTAAATTTAGCTTTTTCATCTCTACATATGTTCTCATATTTTTATTTTGTTTTTCAAGCTATCCCATTGTTAGAATCATGGTACTCATTAGAATTATGGTACTCATCAAGAGAAGAGTTTTACTATTCATTTAGACATTGTGTTACATTTTAGGTATGAAAGACACCACATAACTTAAGAAATTGACTTGCCAAGTCTTGGGGTGCTTAAGTTGAATTTTGAGGGTTTAATAGTGTTGATTTTTGTAGCATCTGGAAGTGTTACAAGTCTCAAAATTTGCAAGGATGCTTGGACAACAACATTCCAAAGAACCCAGAAACAATTTGTGGAAATTCCACTTGGCTCATGACCTATTAAAATAATTAAATTATTTTAATGAAGGCCCTAAGTATAAACTTAGGGAAATTAAATAATTACAGGGTATCATTAAGTCAAAGTGCGAATCTTCTAGAAAACATGGATCAAATCAAGTTTTAATCTTAGCCATTGATTATTCTTCTAATCTGGGTCGTTGGTTCTCCAACAAGAAGAATATAAAAGAAGGTTTGAGGGTCATTTGGAAAATAAGTTGGGCATACACTCAGTACCTAAAGGAGACCAATTATGAAGTAATAGAATTCGATTTCAGCGGGAGAGTTGCAGGACGAAGTGGTTGCAGAAGAAGAAGGCGGAGGGAGTTAGTAATGATCGAGATCAGGGACAGAGGGCAACAATGGGCCACTGAAGGTAGCTTGAGGCTGTAGCACAAAGAACCCATGTAGTCCCTACACAGACTTACACATTCCGGCATTGGGACTGCGCAGTGAAACAATGAGAGAAGCACAAAAGCTAGCAAGGGCTTATCAGGGTGTCAAAGAATTGTTCGAGGGAGCCGAAAATTTAGTCTCAGATGTTTCAGATTTTATCTACCATTATAATTCCCTGTAAAGATATCATTTGCTTAAGAAATAATAAAACCCTCATCTGCTGCACCATTTTTCCTGCATTGGTTTTTTCCAGGGACAATTGTCCAAAAATAATTGTGTACATGTGATTGATTTTGGTGCTTATTTCCTTTACTATTTATTTCTCTGCATATGTATTTGTGAATGTTGCAGTAGTATTTATTTTGATATTTTCTGAAAAATAAGTTATTGAAATAATAAGTAGGAGGAATAAATCTATCACTGCAACTGTATAGTTTTTAGATTGAAAATTTCACATGGTATCAGAGCTAGAGATGAGTAACAGGAAGGGAGAATTGAATAGTGAACGAAAGGCTACTACTGCAGTAACAACGCAGAAGGGTTCACGCAGTTCTCCAGGGAGGGAAAGAAGCATGACATAACAGATGGATCATGATGTCTTTGTATTGGCATCTAGACTTGAGGAAGATTTCGCTTGTGTATCAACCACTGCTTCTTCTGATGTCTGGTATATTGACAGTGAAGCCTCTGCTCACATGATTGGAGTATGGGACTGTTTTTCTATCTACCAAGAAGAGCAGATGAATTTCAAAATAACGATGGGTAATAAAGAAAAATTCACTCATGTTGGGAGAGGTACTGTAGTTTTTCAGATCGAGGTTGGAAATAGAATCTGGGCTACTAATATTCTACGTGTGCTGGGTTTGGGGATGAAGTTTCTCTCAGTGTCTCAACTTCAAAACTGAGGTTATGACATCTACTTTATTAGAAATAGAGTCTACTGAAAATACCCGAGGTGGAAGAAGAAGGCACAAATCAGTGTAAGAAGCAACAAATTGTACAAAGTGAAACTTGAGTCTCCAATGGCACTGGTTGGCAGCACAGATGAAATAGACCTGAATGAGCTATGACACAAAATAATGGGGCATTTACATCATGGGGCATTGAGAACTCTCCAGCAGATTGTCACAGGTGTTCTAGAGTTGAGCACTACACAAGATTATGTCTGCAAGGGATGCGTATTGGAATATTCCAAGGTAGCATATCAAAGAAACAACAATAGGGCCAAGGGTGTATTGGAACTGATACACTCATATATCTGTGGACCGATGTCCACTAGAGCTCTTAGCGGTGCTGAGTACTTCATCACCTTCATTGATGACCATTCCAGGAAAGCCTGGATCTACTTCTTAAAGACCAAGGATGAAGTCTTCAGTTAGTTCAAAGAGTTTAAGGCTCTGGTAGCAAATCTGAAAGGGAAGCGGATCAAGGTATTGTGATCAGATAATGGTGGTGAATATATAGATAAAGAATTCACTAGATTCTACGCAAGAGAAGGCATCAAGAGAGATTGGACAACTCCATATAATCAAGAGAAGAATGTTTGGGCAGAAAGAAAAAAAATAGGACTATTGTTAAAGCAACCAGATCCGTGTTGTATAACCAAGACATGCCCAAGTTCCTGTCGGCTGAAGTGTGTAATACAGTTGTCTACATTCAGAATAGGACTCCTCATGCTACACTAGGAAAGATCACACCATAAAGTGTCTTCACTGGCAATAAGCCTGAAGTGAGTCACTTTAGGATCTTCGGCAATACATCTTACTGTCATGTGCCCAATGAGAAGAGGAAGAAGTTGGAGATGACTTCTGAAAAAGGGTATCTTGTAGGATACAACGATAATGCAAAGGCATATCGCATCTACATTCCTGAGAGTAGGGAAGTCGTGGTGCAAAGGGATGTGAATTTCATGGAGGAGAAGGCCTTCAAAGGATCCCACGAGTTGCCTTCTGCTACGTAGTCTAAGGAAGAGCCTCTGGTACAACACCAACAACCAGAAACATAAAATTTAGTTGCCTCTATAAGGCATAAGGATCCAAGGTATGTGTCTCCAGAGGATTTGCAAGAGGGAGAGCCGGTAGATCCACCCACTACCAGTGGGAGAACGGGCAGGGAACTTCGACAGATTCTAAAGGATGTAGAGGACTTTTTCGGAATCCCTAGACATGAGAAGAGATAGCGTAAGCATCTTGAGAGGTACCAAGCCTTGGTTTCTCAAGTTGAAGAACCTTCCAATTTTTAGGAAGTAGCTCAGCACCATGTGTGGGTTAATGCAATGGTGGAAGATTACAGTTCCATCATGAAGAATGATGTCTAGGAAGTGGTCCCCAGACCTCAGGAGAGATCAGTTGTAGGATCCAGGTGCATCTACAAGATCAAATATGTTGCTGACGACAGTATTGAGAAATTTAAAGCCAGGTTTGTGGCTAAGGGGTATGCTCAAAAGGAAGGAATTGACTATGAAGAAACCTTCTCCCCAGTAGCCAGGTACACCTCTATGAGGTCCGTGATATCCCTTGCTGCATAGATGGGATGGGAAATTCACCAGATGTATGTCAAGATGACATTATTGTATGAGGTGATAGAGGAAGAGGTGTATATAGAACAACCAGAGGTCTTTGATACACATGATCAGAAGACTCATGTGTGCATATTGAAGAAAGTGTTATATGGACTGAAGCAAGCTCCTAAAGCCTGGTATGGTCGAATTGAAAACTACCTGCAAAAGATGGGATTCGTCAAGAGTGAAGAAGATCCCAACCTCTACTATCTGAGAGTAGTCGAAGTGAGCCGTTGATACTAGTTTTTTATATAGATGATCTATTCTTGACAGGATCATCAAGGCTCATCATAGACTGCAAGAAGAATTTGGTTGAAGAATTTGACATTAAGGATCTAGGATGGATGCAATATTTTTTGGGATTAGAGGTTTGACAGCAGAATGGGGAGATATTCCTTGGTCAAGGAAGATACACTACAGATATTCTGAAGAGATTTCAGATGGAGGATTTTAGACCCACGAAAAATCCAATGATCACCAACTGGAAGAAAATTGACACGTCCGAAGATGATGAGGCTAATCCAACGCTATATAGGAAATTCATAGGATCTTTGATGTATTTGGTAAAATGAAGGCTAGACATTTGTCATGCTGTAAATACACTCAGTTAGTTCATGGTGGAACCGAAGAGGGAACATTGGGCAACAACCAAGCATGTTCGTAGGTACCTTCAAGGAACAATGGAGCTTGGATTGAAGTACACTCTTAGCAATGATGTTAGGTTGAGTGGTTTCACCAACGTAGATTGTGTTGGAAGTTAAATAGATCTGAAGAGTACCAGTGGGTATTGTTTCAGTCTAGGATTAGGAATGACTTCCTGGTGTAGTAGGAAATGTAAGTCTGTAGCACCGAGTTCAGCAGAAGCAAATTATATGGTAGCCAGCACAACTTCGTGTGAGGCCATATGGCTTTGAAAACTATTAGTGAACCTACTCAAGGAGAAAATATTGTGTTTCATGATAGGTCGAAACACATTGACATCAAGTGTTATTTCATCCAAGACTATGTACAACGTGGAGTTGTTCAGTTGCAGTACACTCCAACAGGAGAATAGGTGGCAGACATCCTCACGAAGGCTCTAGGGAAGACAAAGTTTATCTACTTCAGAGAGAAGATGGGGATGATGAAGAATCCCTTCCCGTAGTAGGAATGGATAGAGTCAGTATTCAGAGGGAGTCATGGTACAGATGCAACAGTGATAGTGGCAGTGTCAATGGCATTAGTATAGAGGAAAACAACACATCAGATGAGGGGCAGCGTCCAAGATCAGCAGCGCAGAGGGTGCTTCAAAAGCAGAGCAGCATGCATCAGACATATTGTTGGAACACCTTCCTTGCTAAGAGGGAGTGTTGATTTTTGTAGAATCCGGAAGTGTTCTGATCCGGATTTATGCAGGAATGTAACAACACATATGACCATAAATACAAATATGCAGTGGAAATAACACTTCATTTCATTAATATCAAATAACTGAAATTTTCTTACAGACAATGGAAATAAACTAGCTAGGGCATTGGTAGCTTATCTCTGAGAAGAGATGTGGTGGCTACAGGCCTCTGAAATGAGTTACAATGAGGCTCGAGGGCCTATTTATTATTTAGAAACAATAGAAAACCTAAACTTCCAAAAACCTAACCCTAGGAGATGAAGCACCAAAACTATGGGCCCTGTTTGGGTAAATTGGTGTTTAAAATTCTCGGGGACGTAACTTTGGCATACTATCTCCGTTTGACGCACATGATACATCGTTAGAAAGATATATATGAGGAATAAAATTTTTACCATGAATATTAATTCTATAATGGAATCATATTTTCCAGAAAAAATATGCCCAAAAAACGTCGTTTAGGGCCTCAAAATGGCTCCAGAAGTTGAGGACCCGAAAAACTGCTAAAAATAATAAGTTGTGCCGAAACTGAAAAATTGAAAGAGAAAATGGTGGGGCCCCAAGTGGAATAGGTGGGTGGCCACCAATATCCACTTGGATCATTCCTCCCCCCTTAGGAAGCAATGGTCCCCATTGCGTTGAGTTCCTCCATGAGATGAGGAAACTTCTGTTGAACTTGGTCCCTGGTGAACCACTTGCCTTGGTGCAGGAGTTGGCCAGCTTTAACAACTTGATAGAGTTGGATCTTCTGTTGGTGAGTGTTCTTGATTTTCATGTCCATGATACAATCTGTGGTGGCATG
Source organism: Pinus albicaulis (assembly GCA_034641835.2). Lineage (NCBI taxonomy): Eukaryota > Viridiplantae > Streptophyta > Pinopsida > Pinales > Pinaceae > Pinus > Pinus albicaulis. Next base: position 17,806 of record JAXQQM020081628.1, read on the forward strand.
TTCCATGCAGTCTGGGTTTAACCCTTTTGGCATGAGTCCTTTTGCTATGTCAAAGGTGTCCAATAGAGGTGGGAAGTAGGGACGAAGGCAGTGTACATTGAATACTGGGTGTAGACCAAGGAATGGTGGAATACTTAGCTCAAAGGAATTGTTCCCTATATCTTGGTGATGGTGTACAACCCATATCGAAGTGGGCGAAGCTTGCGGTGGGGTCCAGTGAGGCACTCCTTTTGCAAATGTAGTCACACTTTTTCACCCACCTGGAAGTTGTGTGGCACCCAATGTTGATCATGTCATTGCTTGTACTTATCATTGGCTCTGTCCAATATTTCATGAACCTTTGGCGGATGTGTTGAATGTGCTCGATGAAGTTGTTCGCTTTGTCAGCTTCAGACTAGACATGAGCCGAATCAGCTTGAGTAGCCGCAAATGGCATGGCTACGTCAATGGGACATAGTTGTTGGAATCCCAAGCCCACCTGAAAGGGACTATGGCTGGTTGAGCTGTGGAGAGCCCAGTTATAACTGTGTTGTACATAGGGGAGGCTCTCATCCCATGTGCGTGGATTCTTTGAATTGTACATGCACAGAATGTGTACAATCATCCTATTGACGACCGCTGTTTGGCTATCAGTTTGGGGATGGAAAGCTGTGGACTTGGTGAGCTTGGTGTCCAACATTGACTAGAGGCTAGACCAAAATGTGCTGAGGAACCTTCTGTTGAGATCTGATATGATAGACTGTGGGATCCCAAAGTGCACCCACACTCATTCAAAGAAGAGTTTAGCAGTGGCTTCTGCTATGATATTCTTCTTGTAGACCGCCATAATGTCCATCTTTGAGAATCTGTTGACGACCATGAAAACACAGTCGTTTCCATGCTTAGTATAAGGAAGGCCTGACATGTAATCCATGGAGATGGATTTCCAAGGTCGAATAGGGGTAGGTAGCAGAGTATAGAGCCCTTTCTTCTCGATGTTTAGTTTGGCAATGGCACAAGCAGTGTAGGATCTGATGTACTTCTCGACATCCTGTCGAAGGTTCGTCCAATAGAAATACTTCTACAGTACTGCCACTGTTTTCTCGACCCCAAAATTCCTAGTGACTCGAATATAGTGCGCTTCCCATATCACCTTGGCACGCTAGCTTAAAGGAACACAAAGGTGTCCCAGGTGACATAACAGTGCATCTTGGAGGTGAAAATTTGGAACTTGCATACCCCCCAAGAGTGACTTGTATCTGTGGCTGAATTTTGGATCGCTCTCGTAGAGAAGTGGCCAATCAGAAGCCTCGTGCCCACAAGAGTTGAGAACGGTGGTTATGGCCATGATCGGTGGTTGGATGAGGCAATATGCAACATTATTGGTGCTACCCTTCTTGTACTTGATGTTCAAATGAAATTATTGCAGATATGTGGACCACTTCTGATGGCGATCGTTCTGCAACTTCACTTGTGTTTATATGAACTGCAGGGGTAGGTGGTATGTGTGGATGATTGTCTCCTTCCCCAAAATGTAATGCTTCCATTGTCGACAAGCTTGCATAATGGAATACATTTCTTTGTCATAAGTGGGATACTTGCAAACCGTGTTGGACAATGTCTCACTGTGATATGCCATTGGATGCCCCTTTTGAGTAAGAAATGCCCCAATAGCATAGTCAGAGGCATTTGTCTCGATCTCAAATGGTTGTTGCAAGTCTGGTAATGTGAGCACTGGGGTAGAACAGAGGCAATGTTTCAATTCTACGAACACCTTCTGTTGAGATTCTGACCAAAAGAAATTTTCTTTCGCTCCTCCCTTGGTGACTTGACTCAAGGGCCAAGTAATATGAGAGAATCCCAACACAAACCTGTGGTAGAAATCAGCAAGACCCAGAAAGTTGTGAAGCTCTGTTAGAGTGGTTGGGGTAGGCCAATCCCGAATGACTTGGATCTTGGCTGGATCCACATGCACCCCCCTTTCATCAATAATTTATTCCAGATATTTAACCTGGGTCATGCCAAAAGTGCACTTCTCCAAATTGGCTCACAACTTGTGCTGTCATTATGTTTGGAGGACTTCTCAGATATGGTGGAAGTGCTCTTCCCAAGTCTAGCTGAAGATCATAATGTCATCCAAGTACACCACTACAAATGAGTTGGTGAATGGATGCAAGATGTCATCCATCAACCTCATGAAGGTTGCAGGAGCATTCTTCAAACCGAAAGGCATGACGAGCCATTCGAAAAGGCCCTCCTTGGCTTTGAAGGAAGTCTTCCACACATCAGAGGGTTCGATTGGTACCTGGTGATACCCAGACTTCAAGTCGATCTTGCTAAAATATTTTTTCTCTTTGAGTTGGTCCAGAAGGTCATCAATCCGTGGGATCAGGTACCTATTTCGGTCAATGATCTTTTTCAGCACCCGATAGTCAATACAGAGTCTCCAAGTCCCATCCTTCTTCTGTACCAACACGATCGGGCTCCCACAGGGCGATGAACTTGGTCGGATTTGACCTTTCTACATCAGCTCCTGAATCTACCTCTTAATTTAATCATTCTCTAGAACAAAGCACCTATAGATCGGTCCATTGGGTAGCGGCACACTTGGGGTCAGGTAAATGGGGTGCTTGACCTAACAATGCAGAGGCACCCCTGTGGGTGAGGTGAAGATGTCCCCATACTCCTCCACAAATTTTTCCATCTATTTTTGTTGTGCAGAGGAGCCATGTCTGGAGGTCATAGCCACAATATTCTTCTTGCCCTGGGGGCAGATCATCAGGAAAAAAATTCCCCAGTTTGGGAAATGAGCTTACTACATTGTTTTGTAGTAACCAAAGAGATAGTGGGAGGCGGTAGTACCTATGGTATCCTGTACAACTTATTTCCCAAAGTAAAAATAACAATGCGAGGTCGGGACTCATACACAGCATGTCGCTTCCACAAGTATGGTTGGCTTTGTTAGCACCTGAATTGGACCCCAGGCTGCAAAAGGAAAATCAGGGTAACAACTAAACCACGCTCAGCCTTGTAGCTAGCCCTACAAGGACAGGAGAGGGCTATCTCCGTAAAAGGAATATTCAATAAAGTGCAATAGAAATCTGATATTAGGCTAGGTAAAATGATAGGGATAAAAAGTTTTAATAAAATGAGTGAATGGATTTCAGGGATGTGTGGGATAAAAGGGACAGTTGAAACTAGGAATTAAATCAGGACACAGGGTATTTCATGGGGAAAGATAGGAAAGAAAATTAGCAATTAAAATTTAATGAGGATGGGATGGAAAGACTGGTGCGGAGCTTAAAAGGGCACAATAAATGGATCCTTTTCAAACAGAAGAAAACACACAGAGTATGAATGATTCCCCAAGGCAGAGCATATAGAATGGATTCTACCTTTCTATCTTGAAAACATTCAAAAAGAAATTTTTATGGATGAATGGAACACATAACAATTTACATATGAAACAAAGGAGAAAAACAAATGCTGAATCTCATACCACATGGATCCCAAAAATCAGAGTTGCATATCTTTATTAATTCCTATCAAACTGTACAATGTAGCGCAGAGATGTTCTTCCACACTATTCCCCTACTTTCAGACTCAGGTTGCCTTACAAATGATTTACAATTACATTAAATAGGCTGAAATGTGGGAACATAGATCCACAAGAAAAGGGAGCTGTTCTAACAGCTGAAGAACTAAAATATAATCATAGTAAAGAAATACAACAATCTGCCCCTAAAAATAAGAGACAACATTGCGTTTGACTACTTGGAGATTTTGCTGTTAGGCTGTATGAAAGAAAATAGGTAATCCGATGAACAGATTTCCTATTTTGCTGCTTGCTGTAGATATCTTTATTTTATTTTAGGTTCTCGGCCTTTGAATGTTCGCTTTCCATATTATTTTTTAATAAAACTGACCTTTTAATAAACATGCCTTTCGGAATGAAACTTTGGCTTTAGTGAAGGGAAATTTTATTTTAAATGGGAAAAGGGAAGGGAAATGGGGTGGAAATCACATTAATCGCAATTGGAATCGGGTGGGAGCGGAGAGATACATATATGAAATGCCGATGCGATTGGGGAAAAAGGCCTTTGTATATAATCAAATATAACCAAATTTTTGGATTAACAAAGGGCTAGGCCTTTTATTTATGAATGGGTGGAAGTATTATGGTGGGCCCAAGGGGTTAATCGCAATCGGAAATCGGAGGGGGCTGCGATCGGGGAAAGTTGCGATCAGAGGATCGGCGCAAGACTTGCGATGCGATCAATCGCATCGAAGATATTTTCAATTGGAGTGATCGGGGCACTTCAAATAAAACACGCGATTTGAAAAGGTTTGCGATTGCGGTGGGGGGTTTATAATATAAGAATTTATTATAAATTTTTATTATAAAGTGTGGTGGGGAAGTGGTTGGGAACGGCGGGGTTATATATATAACATAAACTTTATTATAAAGTTTACGGGTGATGGAAAGGGGAAGTGGTTTATAACAACGAGACTTTATAATATAAAGCTTTTTATTATAAAGTCCTAAGGCATGGAGGGGAAGTGATTAACATATAAATCACATTTTTATTAAATGATTTATAATGCGAATTTATAATCGGAAAGGGGGAAAAGGGGTTTTTAAAGGGATATAAAACTTTAATTAAACAAAGTTTAAGAGAAAAAATGGGAAAAGGGGTAGGATTAGGATATAGAGGGCTTTTACTTCACTTAAGCATAAATTTCAATCCAGAATTTAGTTTAGAGAGTGTAGTATACCGTTGGAAATCTCTTTCCGGGCTCTTTCTGATGGATCTACTTGGAAGATGATTTGGCACTGAACATGCTGTGGAAAACTTCTCTGAAGGCAGGTACATCACTTTGGGGAGATAACAGCTTCTGAATTGTGACTTATTACATATGATGATATAAAATTACATAATGAATGATAATAAAGGCAAAATATCACGTTTTCACCTCAAAACATGGTTTTGAGGTGAAAACTACATCAAGCTAAATAAAATATCTTTTTGATCTTCCAGGTACTGTGACTTTGAGCTTATTGGCTTCCTCATGACCTTGCTAATATTATTGACATTTGACTCATTAATTTGACCATGGTGAGACCCTAGAAACTAATGAGACCCATCCTATGACCTACAGATATGATTTTAAGAATGAAAGTGAATAATGACTGAAGACCATAGAGAGGAAAATCAACAAGTTTCACATGAGGGAAAACTGATGAAGAATTACTACCATCAATGAATCCATGACCTAGCGGAATGGTGAAATTGATTATTATGGGACTCCTAATATGAAAATGCAAAGAGTAACTTTGATCACTGATGGTAGTATGACTAGACTGACACTAACATTGGCTCCAATGGGGATGGTAGCTCCTTGGAGGTGCCAAGAACACCGTAGACCAAGTAGCCTTATCCATTGGGCATGGAGTCAATAGCTAAAAACCAAACTGAATAATGAAAGAAACTTGACCCAACAAACTGACTCAAAAGTGACTCAAAGCTAACCTAGACAAAACTTAACATTTAAAGCTTGATGGCAGTATATGACCAAGACTTGAGGTTTCAAATCTTGATGATAACCACCTGTGTTTCTGGAAGGAAAATGTACCATCATGCTATATCAAAATGCCAATGTAACCAATCAAGAATATGCCTCCTTGATTGATTCTCCTGATCAAATCCTCTGGTCAACAATAGATACTTGCAACTGGGCATCCAAAAGCATGGTTGGCCATGATCTCCTTCATCACTGAATACTGCAATAATTACCTTCACTACTGACTGAAATAAATTTGTCACTGGATCCTTAAAAACATGAAGATTCACCTTCTGCTGAAGAAACAAGGTGTCTTTTTCTCTTGATTCTGATCTTTCTTCACAATGTACCTCAGTAAGATTGTGTTCCTGGTCTTCAAAAAATTCTGAACAAGTAGATGAGAAAATTTCCTCTTGAAAAAACATTTCAAAACATGAGACATAGGAAGAAGAATCTGAATGGCAGTCCTAAATGCTCTGATCTTCTGTAATCTGAATATATTGTTGGTCATCTTCATATGATATGACAACTAGATTGTCATGTTTCTCATCATATTCATCAATCATAAGAGGAGAGACTTCAAATGGTTCTTGAGATCCAACACTATCATTTCTATCATCTACCATAAATTCATCCAAAGAAACTCTTTCACTTACTTGAACAAATATTTCGTCTTGTTTTTCATTAAGGAAATGGATTACCTCCTCGTGAAGACTCTTTTCTGATGGAACGAGAAAACTCAGGTCTATAACTCTGTTTTCTTCATTTGAGGTAGCCTCAATAATATAACTCTCTTTTATGGGACCTGGAACATCATAGTCTTTCTCATCACATTTTAACTCTAGATCTGGCTTAACTTTATCACTATGTAACATTGGAACATCCTTTAGTGGCATCTCATCCTTTATTTCAATCAGATTCGAAATAAAACCTCTTCTTTCATCATTTTCGGTTGTACAAAGATCTTCAACCTACTGATCTTGATAAATATCCTCAAATATTTCTGTGTGATGCTGAAATGGATTTTCATAGAGCGATTCCATGATTTCTTCGTCCATGAATTCATCATCTCCATAAAAATTCTCAAGATTTTCAATGAAACTATTAACATGTTTGCAACAATTCTGCACTAATATTAAGGATGGACAAGATTCTTTATATCTTTTGAAAAATATGGTATGAAAATCTTTTAAACAATAAATACAACCAGGTGGCAAAATTTCATACCAAGATCGAGCTTCATCTTCCAGAGTAGCCATAAACATTTTCATCAAACAGTCTTCAGGAAAATCGATCTTTAATTTATGCACATGAATGTGAAATTTCACCAGATGAAGAGCAGCGTCATTACCTTCCACATTTCTGAACATAGGAAAATTCTGAAGCCAATCCACCTTGGGAATTTTATTTGGTAAACCTAGAATATGATCTCGGCTCATGGGAGCATACCTTCTGCAATACGTTCCATCTTAAAACAAAGATCTTAAAGCTATTGATCTTCCTACAGTGGAGTCACCATGAAGGATTTGATTTTTCTGGATCTTTCAGTGAAGGGAGTCGCTAGGTGAATGTTTTCAGCCTTTATAAGCATCTGATTGTTGTTCACCATCAACATTCAGATATAATACTCTGTCATTCTTTACCAGGAAAATATTACTGGGGTGATTAATATTCTATGCTAAACAATAGTTCCCCAGTATGGTCGTTAGAGATGTTAGCACCTGAATTGGACCCCAAGCTAAAAAGGAAAAATAGGGTAACAACTAAACCACGCTTAGCCTAGTAGCTAGCCCTACAGGGACAGGAGAGGGCTCTCTCCGTAAAAGAATATTCAAAGGAATACAATAAATGGACTGATATTAGGCTAGATAAAATGATGGGAAAAAGGTTTAATAAAATGAATGAATGAATGAATTTCAGGGATGTGTGGGATATAAAGGGACAGTTGAAACCAGGAATTAAATCAAGACACAGGGTATTTCATGGGGCAAGATAGGTAGGAAAATTAGCAATTAAAATTTAATGAGGATGGGATGGAAATACTGGTGAGGAGCTGAAAAGGGCACAATAAATGGATCCTTTTCAAACAGAAGAAAAATACAGAGTATGAATGATTTCCCAAGGCAGAGCATATAAAATGGATTCTACCTTTCTATCTTGAAAGCATTCAAAGGAAATGTTTATGGATGAATGGAACACATAACAATTCACATATGAAACAAAGGAGAAAAACAAATGCTAAATCTCATACCACATGGATCCCACAAATCAGAGCTATATCTCTTATTAATTCCTGTCAAACTGTACAATGTAGCAAGAGATGTTTCTTCCATACTATTCCCCTACTTTGATTCTTTTCTCACTGCTTACAAATGATTTACAATTACGTTAAATAGACTGAAATGTGGGAACATAGATCCACAGAAAAGGGAGCTATTCTAACAGCTAAAGAACTGAAATACAATCATAGAAAGAAATACAACAATTTGCCCCTGAAAATAAGGGACAACATTGCATTTGACCACTTTGGAGATTTGTTGTTTGGTCTGTACGAACGAAAATAGGTAATCCGATGAACAGATTTTTCTATTTTGCTGCTTGTTGTAACAATCTTTGTTTTAAACAAGCTCTCGGCCCTTTGACTGTTGCTTATTCTTTTTTGAATAAAACTGACCTTTTAATAAACATGCCTTCTGGAATGAAACTTTGGCTTTTAGTGAAGGGAGAATTTATTTTAAATGGGAAAAGGGAAGGAAATGGGGCGGGAAATCACATTAATCGCAATTGGAATCGGGGTGGAGCGGAGAGATACATATATGAAATGCCGATGCGGTGGGGGAAAAAGAAAGGCAATTGTATATAATCAAATATAACCAAAGTTTTGGATTAACAAAGGGCTAGGCCTTTTATTTATGAACGAGCAGACATATTATGGTGGGCTCGACAGTCAATCGCAATCGCAAAATTGGAGGGGAGCGAGGGTAATCGCATTAGAATTTGTGATGCGATCGGAGGTTGCGATGGGAATGTTGCAAACGGAGGATGATGCGATCGGGGAAAGTTGCGATTGGCAGATCGAATCAGATCATCGGAAGGGAATTTGCGATTAGGGAATGATGTGATGAGATCGGAGGAATCGGGGCAGGACTTGCGATTGCGATGATCGGAGTTTTGTGCGATCAATTGCATCGCAAGTGTTTGCGATGGACGGATCAAAGCTCTTCATATATATGTTGCGATCGAAAAAGTTTTGCGATTGTGATTTATGAATAAAAATTTAAACTTTATATTATAAAGTTTTGACTATATGCATGGTGGGGAAGTGGTTTATATGGCGGGGGGGGTTATAATATGATATAAATTTTGCTTATAAAGTCTATGGGTATGGAAAAAGGGGAAGTGGTTTTAATTAAATCACATATGTATTCAAAGTTTTGTAATGCGATTTTATAATCAGAAAAGGGGGGGACAAGGGGTTTTTAAAGGGATATAAAAATTTAATCAAACAAATTTTAAGGGAAAAAATGGGAAAAGGGGTAGGATTAGGATATAGAGGGCTTTTACTTCACTTAAGCATAAAATTCAATCCAGAAGTCATTTTTGAGAGTGTAGTATACCGTTGGAAAGCTCTTTCCGAGCTCTTTCTGTTGGATCTAATTGGAAAATGATTTGACGCTGAACATGCTGTGAAAAACTTCTTTTAAAGGCAGGGTGATGATCTTGTCGGAGATGGCAGCATCTGAATTGTGACTGAAAGGCAAAGTATTATGTTTTCACCTCAAAACCTGGTTTTGAGGTGAAAATTACATCAAGCTGAATAAAATATCTTTTTGATCTTCCAGGTGTTGTTACTTTGAATTTATTGACTTCCTCATGACTTCGCTAATCTTTATTTGACACTTGACTCATTAATTTGACCGTGGCGAGACCTTAGAGACCAATGAGACCCATCCTATGACCTGTTAACATGATTTTGAGAATGTAAGTGACTAATGAATAAAGACAATAGAGAGGGGAATCAGCAAGTTTTACATGAGGGAAAACTGATGAAAAATCACTACCATCAATGAATCCATGACCTAGCAGAATGGTGAAATTGATTATTATGGGACTCCTAATATGCAAATGCAAAAGAGCAGTTTTGATCACTGATGGTAGTACGACTAGACTGAAACTAACACTGCA
>JAXQQM020060773.1:0-48612 GCA_034641835.2 Pinus albicaulis
TATAACTTATTGTTCTGTTTACTTATTGTTTGTTTGCTGTGCAATCTCCTTATTGTTTACTTATTGTTTGTTTGCTGCTGTACAATCTACTTATTGTTTGTTTGTTTTGCAATCTGTTTATTGTTTGTGTACAATCTCTTTGTTTATTGTTTATTGTTTGTGTGCAATCTCTTTATTGTTTGTTTCGCAATCTCTCCTTATTTTTTGTTCGCTGCTTGAGAGGGTGCGAATTCTAGTGTTCCAATCCCTGTTCTGTAAACGACCTATAAACGTGAGCAGCCCCATATCCAATCCCAATCCCTTCGCTACTTGAGAGGGTGCGAATTCTAGTGTTCCAATCCCTATTCTGTAAACGATCTATAACCGTGAGCAGCCCCATATCCAATCCCTATTCTGTAAACGACCTGCAGCCCCATATCCAATCCCTATTCTGTAAACGACCTGCAGCCCCATATCCAATCCCAATCCCTCCGCTGCTTGAGAGGGTGCGAATTCTAGTGTTCCAATCCCTATTCTGTAAACGATCTATAACCGTGAGCAGCCCCATATCCAATCCCTATTCTGTAAACGACCTATAAACGTGAGCAGCCCCATATCGTGGATGGATTGATTGTCGTCTCCAACTAATCACAATTTAAAGTTAAAAATTACGAGGTTGTCGGTTCAAAATTACTTCATACACTTGCTCTCGCTCAACTTTACTTACTTGGTTTGCTCTCACCTAAGCTTTACTTTTTGCTCCGTCGCATTCTACTTGCTCTGCTCTCACCTAAGACTCAAGAGCAATGCAATGCAATTTATTTCAAGCGTTTTTACAGTAACCTGAAAATTTTTACAGTAGTAAGAGATTACTCATTCTCAGAATGATTTGTTTTAGAGATAGCAGTGGGACTAAATGGTTGAGTGATTTGTTTTAGAGATAGCAGTGGGACTAAATGGTTGAGTTTGAGTGGAGGCTCCATCTTATGTCATAGTTAATCTTGCTTCAAGTGAGATCATTCATACAAAATACTTGAGTGGCGTTCCACATAAATCATGGTGTAGAGATATTTTGTTTCCAGAGTCTCACAGTGAGTATCTCAAAACACAGAAGGTCAAACTCCATCTCCCGTATTCCACCATTTCCTGGGTACTTCCTGGCTTTGAGAAATATGGTCATGTTAAACAAAGTAGTAAAATGAATAGTGTTGGAGCAATGCTTGATGTAGGAAGTCAAAGCATGAATGTTGAACTTGGAAAGAGAAAGGTGATTTTTTGAAAATGGATGATACAGAATTCGTTGGAACGCTGAAGAAACGGGACAATGCCCAGTAAAGGAAGGAGGCCTAGCAATCATGTCATGTCATGCCAAGATTGGGTTTCGTCAAATGAGGAGGTCAAGAGGAAGTTATAGCTCCCAAAAATCTGTCTAGGAGCATTATCGTTCTGTTTGTTGGCAACGAATAATATAATTCTATCTCAAGTAGCGATAAGGGAGGGATGCTTCCAAGAGCCAAAGCCTGCAGGAAAGAGGAAGATTCAATCATTCACTAATGCACTAGGAACCTAGACATGATCCTCCATGATAGCAATAAATAAATAAATACAAAACAAAACAAAAACAAAAAGACTCCCTCAAACAGAGACAAAGATGGACAACATTATGTCAAGAGAAACACAACATCCGAGTAGAGTTCCATATACTGAAACCACAAGTTCAAGAGCCTATGTAGATCTTTGGGATAGTCAGGCGTACATCTCAATGATCTCCTTGTCATGGGCTTTATGGATCAGACCATTCATTGTATGATTGTACTTCGCTCTGGATTTCGTTCTCCAATGAGGATTAATATGATTAAGGGGCTTCCATGCCTCTCAAATGCTATTAAGTGCCATGATGGATGCATCCCTTTTTCTATTTTTCATCCTGTGGCAAGGTGGTTTGATGGCTTGAACTGCCATCATTAAAGATCCTTGATCCTCCCAGATGCTCTAAGCTTCATTCTCGATGTGAAGTTGTCGATTTTGTCTTTTTCATGTCCTCCTGGAGGATGCTACAAATCTGGATGTCATGTCACACCTGTTCTTCATGCTCCTTACGTGTCTGAGTTCCAAATTGGGGATGAGGGAAAGCCATCTTTTTTTGATGGCTTGAACTGCCATCATTAAAGATCCTTGATCCTCCCAGATGCTCTAACCTTCATTCTCGATGTGAAGTTGTCGATTTTGTCTTCTCATGTCCTCCTGGAGGATGCTACAAATCTGGATGTCATGTCACACCTGTTCTTCATGCTCCTTACGTGTCTGAGTTCCAAATTGGGGATGAGGGAAAGCCATCTTTTTTTATTTCTAACAATGGACTCCAACCCCCAATTGTTCATGGAAGATCCTTGATTCCCTGATTCATCCCTCCAAATTGGGGATGAGGGAAAGCCATCTTTTTTATTTCTAACAATGGACTCCAACCCCCAATTGTTAACGGAAGATCCTGTATTCCCTGATTCATCCCCCAAATTAGGGATGAGGGAAAGCCATATTTTTTATTTCTAACAATGGACTCCAAACCCCAATTGTTCATGGAAGATCCTTGATTCCCTGATTCATCGCGGTTGAGTTTTGAGTCCCCAAACCCCAATTGTTCATGGAAGATCCTTGATTCCCTGATTCATCCCGGTTGAGTTTTGAGTCCCCTTCCAAGTTTATGCTTCTACATTCAAATTTATGGATGCTTTAGATCCTTCTTGGCTGCCACAGCGCCAACATAATTCTTGGCCGGGTAGCCTATATTTCCTATAGCAGCATACGATGGTTCTTCCACGTGATTTCTAATTACAAATCCAAAACCCGCATTGGCAGGGCAACCTCTTGAAGAACCAGGAAAATCGATTTTAGAGTGCAGACTTTTGCAACTGGACATACTTTCATTGGATTTCTGGTTTTGCAGCGTGAAATATAAGTTTTCGAGGCAACGTGATTCCGGAGAAACACTTCACTTATCATCAAGGCTAACGGTGGAAGAGTAGAGAACAATTTCAATGTCACGGATATTTGGCTCCGCGATATTACATGCATTGGAAACCAAAAATCCAATATCACAATTGAATTTTTCATGTTAGCTTGAAAGAAGGGAAATACCAAAGTTCCAAAGTGTCATCTGCCTTTTGCCCAAAATGAGTTCAGCAATCCTATATTTGTGGAAAAAATGCAGAAACAGGGTAACCGTAATTCCTAGTTTTAAAAGGAGCAATTGACAGCTATTTTGAACAGTGAATGCGAGTGCAACCGAGACTGAGACCAACGGGTAACTTGTGAGGAAAAGGACTCGGTCATGTCGCTGTTATAATTGTTGTAACAGCAACAGGCAACAGCGCTTGGAGGTTGCAACCAATGTAAATTCGATTCACGAAAATACATACGTGTATCTATCTGTTTTAAGAGATAACGATCAATCACAGTGCAAAATTCGCTTCACTGTGGCATGACAGAAGTCCGCCCATGACAATGACGATGAGGAGTGCCCATATGCTCATGGAAGCACACGATGAGGAGTGCCCATAATGAGTGGTGGATTTATTTAAAATTCAGCGCAGGAACAACTCGAGGCGCAATGATTACCGGGAAAAAAATGCACCTTATTAAACTAAACAATTCAATTCCTCACACAGTTTCAGTTTTGCGCTAAGTGTCGTTGGGGTGCGCCAGAACAATTCAATTCATCAGAGAGAGAGAGAGAACCTATGGGTCGATTAGGATAAGGGTGGCTATCGTATTGTAGTGGAAAGGAGTTTGCTCAATTGTCCAAACCCCTAACCATATTGGGAAAATGTTATAATCAGAAGTTAACTATTTTGAAATAAGGAAATAATAACGACGGTTGATTGGTCAGGTGAAGAGAAAGAAAAATAAACATCTTAGGGAATGGAGTTGCATAAACGAAGAATACATCGTATAAAAAAACTAAAATTTCAAGGAAGAAGAATTGGAGGAAAATCATTCAAGAGGTAGAAATAAGTCATAGAGTAATGCAACGAGATCTAGAGTAGAGTTGATTGATGGAGTTGCATGGATGTTCTATAAGATTAAAACCAAGTTTTAGATAATAGGTATTAAATCTTCACTGAGAGAAAAAAATTGAAGAAGCAGATAGAAATATTTTATAGGAGCTAGCCCAACAAAAGTTGCAATAACCTATTGAGAAAAAGAAGCCACACACAATTTAGTGAGGAGATAACAACTAGAGTTTAAATAATATGTGAGAGAGTTGATAGGAGATGGCGAGTCTAAACGAGGTTGGATGGCAAACGGATCACCATAAGAGCACTGTTAAATCTTATTGCACCCAAATTAATGGAATTAGGATCAACAAAGTTGGGATCGACATAAGAAGATTTGACAAGATTTGGTTTGATGAGTAAAAGTCGATGGGAAAGTGAGTCAATGGAACCTACATCAATGAAAGTTGTTTTGACCAATATAATATTTATTTGGGGTGGGAGTCTATGAAGGCTAAGAAGATATGCGACAAGGATATAGCACTAAAGGAAGTATAAATACCAAAGAAAGTAGTCATTCAAACAAGATGTGAGGTAAAAATCAATGGACTACATCTAGTGAAGGAGAAATTCAGAAAGGTTTCCAAAGATTCACTGTGCCCTGAAGAAAGCCAAGTCATTGAGATAGAGAGAAGTCCATTAATCTAGTGATATTGAAGAAAGAGGATTTGTGATGACGAGATAAAGTAGAAAATAATAGCACGATTTATCACATAAAATTGAGGCCAGAATGATATTAGAGGTCATTGCAAGCTTAAATATAGATGAACCGAGCTGGGTTGAACAATGGAAGAGATGCAAAGCTTGGGGTAAAATGAAGCCATGGAAAATTCAAAAGGAGAATTGGATAAATAGAGCAATAAAGATTTCAAAAGTGAACATTGATAGGATTTTAGACATGGCCCAATTTATGTAATTTAAATCTTTGAAAGAGAGTCGACAAAGCTTATAGTTAGAAGGTACTGATATGAGAAGTTATAGTTGGCCGAAGTTACCTCAATCGGTGCCAAAATTATTCTCAACTTAACCATGTTTCCAAAAGAATTGCTTCATATGAAAGTGACATTGCAACTTCAACACCTGCGTTGGAGAAGTTCACAAGAGATGAAAAATTAATTTCGAAAGGTTTGTCACTCAACAAAGTTACTGCAACTTCATGAATAGGTAACACTTTCATTTTAGTCCATCTCACATCTAAGTGTAGGGGCTCTAATTCTCTGTTTCATTTCTTAGTCACCATAGTGATATTATGAGAAAAACCAAATAAATAGAGGAAAACCAACCGCTCAAATGCAAAATAAACATAACCTTTGAGTGGAAATCCATAATAGGAAAAATGATTACCTAAACTAATCTCGCACCTTTTGTATTGCTTGAAAAGTGATTGTAGTGATATGCTCTATTTACAACAATAGTCGTTAGGGCTTTCGTCTCCCCCTGGTATATGCTCTTTACTTAGTGTGAGCCATTGATATAATCTCATCAATAGAATATATGTGAGATGTCGAGTTGATCTCAACATTAGATTAGATGAGAGCCATTGATCTATCCCAAATATGAAACTTGGACTTAAAACTCATTTAACAGTGGTATTCCAACACTTCCTCTAAAGGTGAACTAGGATTTGATAGTAGCTAATTGTGAGTTTTCTTTCCAATTTGTGAAGATAGAAGTGTGCTTGTCTTTTAAGAGAAAATATGACATAGATTCACCTCCCTTCAGTAAGAATAATGTAATTCCACACCTCAATGAGCATATTTCATCACTTTAAAGGTGGAGGTGCCAAGAAAATAAATAGTTGTCAATCCGTGTCGCCACAAATGTCATGGTTCCAAAAAATATGATGAACTCTCCCCAACATGAAGGTTGGGGTGCCTAAATAAGGTGGGTAAAGTAATATGTGACTCCTCTCACAATTGGACAAATCTCAATTAAAGTGATGAGTTTTGTTACTTGCAAAATTACTCCATTAAACAAGTCACGATCATGTAAAATATTTTAATATAAAACATAATTATAAGTAATTATTATTGATATTCATATTGAGATGCATCCATTTCACTTGTCAAATGTGAAATGAAAATATAGAATTAATATTTGAATATCTCTTGCTATATCACCTTAAACTACATTCATCGATTTATAGCTCCTTTCAACTCACTCAATTCGGGTTTGAATTTAAATTAAACGCTAATATAAATTTCAATAAAATAAAATTGAACTTATGTGTGTTGGATACAACAGAAGTGGTTTCAGTGACAGAAACAGAATTTTGAGGGAGTTTGTGCCATTTAGAAGCTCAGAGTAGCTTAGTGCACCGACAGAAGGAATTGTGTCAACAAGCACCTAAAGCTGTTTGCAGAATTTGGACAGCCATTAGAGGGATATTGATGGTATTTTCAGTCCTTTGGGTCATTGTTGTATTCATTGGAGTTAAGTATTTACTTGTAAAAAAACTTACCATAATCCCAAAGAGCCGAGTCAAGATGACCAAGCTCAAAGGAGACGTAGCCCACGAGATTTCGGGTGAACTCCTAGATTAAGTTGATGTTGTGTTTAAATGTTTAATTGTTGCATTATGCTATTTTTATACATGTTAAATTTCAGCAAGAACAAATGAACTTTAAGACACATAAATAGTAAAAATTCATACACCACTTTCAAGTAAATAATTCCTCAAAATTGTCAAGTACAAGCTAGATCATTTAATTTAAACTGAGTGGTAGGTTCTTGAAATACATACAAGTTATCCAAACCATTTCCAGATCAGGTTGGTATCAGAGCATAAATCTTCCTGTGATCAATTTTATTGTGTTTCTGCAGAGCATGATAATTTTACATGCTTAAATGGAAGAAAGATTTGCTGTACATACTGTGGTCGATTTAACCATCATGTTTCGAGATGCTGGACGAGGAAGAAAGCATACAGGAAGCAGAGGAAGCAAAGGGAACTTTCAAAGAAGGTGCATAAGATTTGCACATATTTCCAAAAGAGGGGACACATTGTTTCCCATTGTTGGAATTTGCATCCAACTGGTCGTCCCAAACACATGCAACAAGAGGATAGAAAGATTGGCGAAGGTGGAACCAAGGATTCCATTATTGATGTGAAAATGGAAGTTTCACATGAGGAAGAGTTGCAGCAGCAAAAGTTGCCATGGAAGTGGCTTGGTAAGAAGTGGATGGACTTCTTAACACAGTAAGCCATACTCCTTTGTACATATGCAAATTTCGGTTGTATGCATGTATTTTTTGATGTAATCTCTCGTTTGTTGAGCCACCTCGGATCATTGATCAAGGCAGCATTGTTAAGTTTCCTTCTGCAAATTTCTCGCTAGAACTTTTTTGAGTGAGTGCAAGAAATACAGTTATAGACAGGAGGACAAGCGCAACGAGGAAGGGAAGTGTGAATTACTTTCTAGTTGTGGTTCAAAGTCACTAGCCTTGCAAGGCAAGTGTTTGGAGGCTGAAGAGAAGAGGGTGTTATTCTCTCATTTACCATACAGATCAGTTTCAGTAGTCCAAAGAGCTTTTGGGGTCCAGAGGTTCTCATTTGGGTGGTGTGATCAGGAGATCATGTCCAAGTTGTGCAAATTGATAAAAAATGAAAGTGTTCAAAAGTGGTTGCAATCTAAACGACCAGAAAGGTCTCATCGCTGCGATTCTGGCTCTGTGAACAGTTCTCAAAACTGAGGTCGTATGCAAAAGTTATTGAGGTTTGAAATCGCTAGTAAACTCCAAAATTCATTTGACCAAGTTTGACTTTATTATTTTGGAAAAATTTTAAAAAGAATATTCTGAGGAATATTCTCGTAATATTCCCTAGAATATTCCCTGGAGGGCGTATCAGACTTTGACAAGTGGCAAGTTCTGGTTGGATGTCTGTTTGACTTGGAGATTTTTGGGGCTATCAGCGGGTACCACGTGGCAAGCCCGGAGGCCACCACATGGCCCCAGGCCGTGGAAAAATTGGCCTTATAAAATTTGTTATGACTCTGCAGGAATCCAACCATGGTCTTCCGCTTGCCAGCACATGCACTCTACCAATCCGCCTACACCATGTTGCTTAAATCCTATAGGCAACAATTTATATTTAACCCTTGAAAAATGAAATGGAAGAAAACCAAAAGGGGCTAGCCCGACCCTCCATGTGACCAGGCCCAAGCGACCAGGCGCTAACATCGATGGCAGATTTTTTTAATGAAGTTTAATTATCCACTAAGACATGGTTTAGCCCTTAAACCCATCATTAGCGCATAAAACGCGCTTAGTTGTTAACCCTGTTTAAATCGCCATAATCCATGTTTAATTTAAGCTAATCTAGATTTAATACTTGGCGGCAGTTATGGCGAGTCCGAAAATTTCGGAGGTCGGCCAACTTTGGTGCTCTTAACTGGCAGTGTCTCCACATTTGGTGGAGTTTGTTTAGGGATATTGGGCAAAATTTGTTTCTGCCATAACTCCCTCATTACTGAACGAAATTGGATGAAATTTTAGTCAATTTTGGGTCTCTTGGACCTTCTGAAGTGTTTGGTACAGGTTGGAGGTCAAACAGAGGTCATATTTAGCAGTTTTTTCTTGGAGGAAGATGAAGAGGCCATTAAGGCCACCATGAGGCCAAATCAATTTGAGGCCTAACCAAGGGAGATAGAGTCATTTTCCAGAGTTCCAATAGTCTAAATTGGATAATTAAGATATTCTAAATCTGATGAAATGGTTTTCAGAGCTTGTAGCAAACGTTTGAAGGTCTAAAAGCTTCAGTAAAGTTCCAGGGGCCATTAGTGCCATCTTTTGCCAACAGCAGTGCAGGGCTTAGCCAGAGCTGCTTGAGACCATATGCAGTGAACCAGTGGTAATTATTGACTAAAAAACATCATTATAAATCTAATGAAAGAGGTTTTAGCAAGTTTTGAAGACTTCTAGAGGTCGAAAACTCACCAGAGAAGTTTTCATTGACCCTAGTGCCAAGGGGTGTTGATAGGTGATTGAGGCAAAACCAGAGAAGCTGGAGGCAATTTTTGACGAATGAAAAGTCTATCTTGACTATTTCAGACATTTTGGAACCAATGGAAGTGGTTTCAGAACATTCTGAAAACTTATAGAGCTTGAGAATCTGATGTGAAGTTTTGGGCAGCCCTAGGCAAACCGTGGAGGATAGCCTATTTTGGGGATGCAGCGCTCGATTTGAGTAATTTATCAGTTGGTATTTAGTGTATGATGTGTGTTGGATACAACAGGAGTGGTTTCAGTTACATAAACAGAATTCTGAGGGAGTTTGTGCCATTTAGAAGCTCATAGTAGCTTAGTACACCGGCATAAGGAATCGTGTCAACAAGAGCGTAAAGTTGTTTGCAGAATTTAGATAGCCATTAGAGGGATATTGATGGTATTTTCAGTCCTTTGGATCATTTTTGTATTCATTGGAGTTAAGTATTTACTTGTAAAAAAACTTACCATAATCCCAAAGAGCCGAGTCAAGATGACCAAGCTCAAAGGAGACGTAGCCCAGGAGATTTCGGGTGAGCTCCTAGATTAAGTTGTTGTTGTGTTTAAATGTTTAATTGCTGCATTATGTTGCTGTTATACATGTTAAATTTTAGCAAGAATAAATTAACTTAAGACACATAAATAGTAAAAATTCATACACCACTTTCAAGTAAATAATTCCGCAAAATTGTCAAGTACAAGCTACAAAATTACAAAACTAACCAGCGTAGTGTTCTCAAGTGCAGTAGTGGTCTGCACAAGTATATGCATCCTGAAATGGAATTTTTGGACATCTCAGGTCTCCTTGCTACCTATAGATATGTGGTTAAAATTAAGGATAAGTTGGAGCACACAGGGAAATCAGGGTTTCGCCTTGAAGCTAATCACAACCACCCATGACATGGAATCAACAACTTGATCCCTCGTATTCCTTTCACACAATGTACTTGTCCACTTTCGGTGCACAACAACCTTGAACATTATGAAAACATCCATGGTCCATGACTTGGCACAACCAAATCCCCATCGATTCAAGAAAAAGGTTCCAAAGGGGAAGATAAAACCCTTGGGCTATGAGGGATGAGCCCCCTTCAAAGTTATCCATCACATGGAACTATCAAAGGGGCACTTATATGGCTTTGGAGATGAAATTTAAGTGTGCACTCACTCACATGGACCACTATACCACCATTCTGCAAGGGGTGGCCACTATGCTCATTGATGTTACATATTTGAAGCGAAGCATCTTGAATAAGTTTTCAAGCACTTATTGAGCACCTTTGTTTGGCCATCAATTTTGGGAAGATAACCGATGCTCGTTTTCAAGTGTGTAACCTAAAGCTTAAACTACTCCTGCCTGAATTTGTTTGTTAATGTGGGATCTCGATTCGACACAATGGAAGTGGGTATGCGATGTAACTTGAAAATTGGATCCACAAAAACATGGGTAACTATAGAAGGCATGAGTGGGTGCGACAAGGTATAAAAGGAAAGGTGGTTGAAAACACCATGGCGATCGATTTGTTGTCTGATTTTAGAAGGTCCAACACGAAATCCATGGAAATGCCAATCCAGATATTGGTAGTGGTTGTGCTACCCCAACGGTCTTCACTGTCTCACCTGCGTTCCTTTAACGAGTGCCACATGTAGCCACACAAGCCTAGACATGTGCTAGCTCTTTAACAAGTTTGCTAAACTTGAAGTGACCTTGGTAGGATATGAATGTGGATCCTCTGAGGCTTGTTGTTTCAAATCATAAATTTGCACCAAAATTATGCACCCTTTATACTTTGAGGTATCTTATTTCGATGTATAACCCTTAGGAGGATTTGGATCCTCCTAAACTAGTTGGACGAGTTGAGCCACTGTGTCGATTGCCAGCAATTCTTGACAAAATTTGTCCAACCAAACCAATAATGTAAGGATAAGGAAAAAAGATATCCTTTCTTCTCATAATTCAAATATAAAACGAGCATCACATTGCCTTTCTTATATACGATCTCACAATCTTACAAGTCGATCTTAGTCACCCATTTGTGTTGTTCTAGGTATTATAGTCTCTGTTCCATAAAATACTTTGAACTATGATGATGATGTTTATGAGTTCCAAGTATCAACTACATGAAAGATGGCCACCATCTCTTTCTCATGGGCGAATTTGCCCAAATTGTTGTCAATTTCATGAACATAGCTCCCGGGCCCCTACCTGATCACCAAGGAAAATTTTAGCGGCTAATATTCAGAGATGGGCTAATTTTCCATGATTTTTCCAAAAACAAAGGTTTGCCAATTCCCATTTTTTCCTAAAAATGATTCGCTCAAATTTTGTAAGAAAAATATGTTTTACCTTAAAAATTGCCAAAATTTTATAGAGACTATATAAAATCATTGGAAGTTTGAATATGCTTACAAAAATATCACCAATAATTTTATAGTTTGCATATTATGGATTAATAAGATTCGCCAAGGTTTCTAATCTTTAAGATAAATTTCCATCCTTAAAATTTTCCCTGCTGATCATCTCGTTTCAAGACAAAAGTCTCAATGATATTGGGCACTACCAAAATCGGTGCAGTGATAACGGCGTACTTTAAAGCTGAAAAGGCCTGCTCCGCGACATCGTTCCATATAATGATTGTTGATTTTAGCATGGTTGTTAAGAGGATAACCATTGTTATTCCAAACTTGCTTTTGTAGCATCTGAGTTCTAGGATGCCATGCAAGCTCCAAATTTCTTTGGGTCCACTTGCAAGGCCTTCCCGTTTGACAATGTGACCCAGGTATTTTTCCTTTGAAGCCCTAAAAACATCTTTGACAAATTTTTTAAGGAACAACGCACAAGTGACGCTCAAGAGCCCCAATAGCAGGCTATATTATGAGTGGGCCCTCCCCCTAGAAAAATACATTTAATATCATGTTGTTCTATGAACGACATGTCAAATATTAAACTAATAAGAACATATACTACACTTGATCTTAGCCAAAAGGTCGAGAAAGGTATGATTTTCAACTTCTCTCTCCCTCCCTTTTCTACTGCACCCCCTCTCCTCCCTCTTCACTCATTCATGCACGTGGTATAAATTATTTATATTTCCCCTCCAATAATACTTTCCATTTAAATAAGCATGCCATGTACTATCACTCAATATTCTTTATCATCTTTGCTCTCTTTATTTTTACTTTTAGCCTTATTGATTTCGCTAGTTAAATATCATCTTTCACTCCCTTCTTAAATATCCAAAGCTTTATTGATTTCATTAGTTAAATATCCTCTTTCACTCCCCTCTAAAATATGCAATGCACTTGAAAGAACGAAAAAAATCGACACATTTCATTTAAAAAGCAGAGCGGGTAGCGACACACGTCACTAAAAGTTCATCCAACTCTATGCCCAAATAGCACCATCCACATGAGAAACTGGGATGTGCCATGTGAGGCCCAAGTTACTCTTCCATCTTAGCCCCTGCGACTCTTAGCCTTCCATGCCTCATTTGCTCCCCTTCTTGTCTTTTCATTTATGAAGTTCTCTGTAAACACGATGAATGTATTCTCACCTTTTGGGGAGAGTGTTGCACACGACAGTAGCTAAGCATCTCTCCTTGGAGGTCGTCACCACCGTGTCATTGACCATTTGATAATAATACCTGCATTCTTCCACGAATGTGTGTGTGTCAGCGATCCATTCCATTTACTTATTTCTACAATATTGCTTATGTAATTTTTGATATGCACATTAATTTCTGTGGATTGGTGTGTGTCCACATATTCCCACCTCAATTAGGATCAACGGTGTGAGACCCTTGTGTTGCCTCATGCATTCCGCTCTAACAAGATCAGGGTAGAAGTGGCTTGGTCAATCAATGTGCAATCCATATGGCTATCTTCTTTGCCTGCCCAAAAGACATCATATGGTAGAAGAAAACAAACCGACAAATCCCATCACTCCAAGACGTTGTGAACAATCCAAGAATCTGGATGTTGAATCGATGTGCTTGGATATTCCAAAAAATCTCCACCATCATCGGTACCTCTACCTCAGCGATCCTTCTCATCAATAGAGATATGCCTTGCAAGGGACATGTTAATATGATTGTCTCTCTATTTGAAGGAAGGAGATGCATGTGCTTTAAAACACTCGCATGACTGCCTTTGGCTGTTAATAGCTTCTCCTGTGAGGCAAAAACTACGGTCATGCCTCTGGAACCACTCTCCTATGCCTAAAATTGCTCAGACAAACATCGTCATCGTCAAGTTGGAGCACACTTGGAAATCAAGGTTTCGCCTTGAAGCTAATCACAACCTTCCATGACATGGAATCGTCACCTTGATGCCTTGTATTCCTTTCGCACAACATACTTGTCCACTTTCGGTGCACAACAACCTTGAAAATTGTGAAAACATCCATGGTCCATGACTTGGCACAACCAAATCCCCGTGGATTCAAGAAAAAGGTTCCAAAGGGGAAGATAAAACCCTTGGGCTATGAGGGATGAGCCCCCTTCAAAGAGGAAAACCCAAAAGAGTAGATAGGCCATACCCCACTTAAAATTGCATTGGGAGAAAAAGCGTTGGCTCGAATGCACTTGATGCCTTCAACAACAAAAAATAGAGGTTTGCTGGAAATTAGCATGATGGAATCTATGGAAGATATATCAATAGATATTATGAATTAACAACAAGTGTTATACTCCCTATAAATACAAAAGAACTAGTGGAATCCCACATAGATAAAAATTAGAGGAGAAGAAATTCAAGAACAAAGGACTTGTATCGATATGTAACAATAATAGGCCTTGCCACATTTAAAAATGCGTCGAGAAAAAAAATAGTGAGTCGAACACACTTGATGCATTCAATAACAAAACATAGAGGTGCACTTAAACTATGGAATTTATGAAAGATGGACCAATAAATATTGTGACTTGACAACATGCATTATACTGCCTATAAATACAAAAGAAGTAGTGGAATCCCACAACGTTAAAAATATACAAAGGAAGCAATTCAGGAACATAAGGCTTGTATCAATATATGATAATGAAATTAAGGGCAGGTTTGGATAATTGGAAATCACTAGACTTGGAACTTATATCTTCAAAGACAGCAGGGCTACTTTCCTTGTCCAACTCAAGATACTTGAAGTCTTTATATTGAAGAAGGTTGGAAATGGGGAAAAATTAAAAGTTACAATTCTTGAAGACCCCAACATTTTGTTAGAGAGAGAGAGAGAGAGAGAGAGAGAGAGAGAGAGAGAACCTATGGGTCGATTAGGATAAGGGTGGCTATCGTATTGTAGTGGAAAGGAGTTTGCTCAATTGTCCAAAACCCTAACCATATCGGGAAAATGTTATAATCGGAAGTTAACTATTTTGAAATAAGGAAATAATAACGACGGTTGATTGGTCAGGTGAAGAGAAAGAAAAATAAACATTTTAGGGAATGGAGTTGCATAAACAAAGAATACATCGTATAAAAAAACTAAAATTTCAAGGAAGAAGAATTGGAGGAAAATCATTCAAGAGGTAGAAATAAGTCATAGAGTAATGCAACGAGATCTAGAGTAGAGTTGATTGATGGAGTTGCATGGATGTTCTATAAGATTAAAACCAAGTTTTAGATAATAGGTATTAAATCTTCACTGAGAGAAAAAAATTGAAGAAGCACATAGAAATATTTTATAGGAGCTAACCCAAGAAAAGTTGCAATAACCTATTGAGAAAAAGAATCCACACACAATTTAGTGAGGAGATAACAACTAGAGTTTAAATAATATGTGAGAGAGTTGATAGGAGACGGCGAGTCTAAACGAGGTTGGATGGCAAACGGATCACCATAAGAGCACTGCTAAATCTTGTTGCACCCAAATTAATGGAATTAGGATCAACAAAGTTGGGATCGACATAAGAAGATTTGACAAGATTTGGTTTGATGAGTAAAAGTCGATGGGAAAGTGAGTCAATGGAACCTACATCAATGAAATTTGTTTTGACCAATAGAATATTTATTTGGGGTGGGAGTCTATGAAGGCTAAGAAGATATGCGAGAAAGATATAGCACTAAAGGAAGTATAAATACCAAAGAAAGTAGTCATTCAAACAAGAAGTGAGGTAAAAATCAATGGAATAGATCTAGTGAAGGAGAAATTCAGAAAGGTTTCCAAAGATTCACTGTGCCCCGAAGAAAGCCAAGTCATTGAGATAGAGAGAAGTCCATTAATCTAGTGATATTGAAGAAAGAGGATTTGTGATGACGAGATAAAGTAGAAAATAATAGCACGATTTATCACATAAAATTGAGGCGAAAATGATATTAGAGGTCATTGCAAGCTTAAATATAGATGAATCGAGCCGGGTTGAACAATGGAAGAGATGCAAAGCTTGGGGTAAATTGAAGCCATGGAAAATTCAAAAGGAGAATTGGATAAATAGAGCAATAAAGATTTCAAGAGTGAACATTGATAGGATTTTAGACATGGCCCAATTTATGTAATTTAAATCTTTGAAAGAGAGTCGACAAAGCTTATAGTTAGAAGGTACTGATATGAGAAGTTATAGTTGGCCGAAGTTACCTCAATCGGTGTCAAAATTATTCTCAACTTAACCATGTTTCCAAAAGAATTGCTTCATATGAAAGTGACATTGCAACTTCAACACCTGCGTTGGAGAAGTTCACAAGAGATGAAAAATTAATTTCGAAAGGTTTGTCACTCAACAAAGTTACTGCAACTTCATGAATAGGTAACACTTTCATTTTAGTCCATCTCACATCTAAGTGTAGGGGCTCTAATTCTCTGTTTCATTTCTTAGTCACCATAGTGATATTATGAGAAAAAACAAATAAATAGAGGAAAACCAATCGCTCAAATGAAAAATAAACATAACCTTTGAGTGGAAATCCATAATAGGAAAAATGATTACCTAAACTAATCCCGCACCTTTTGTATTGCTTGAAAAGTGATTGTAGTGATATGCTCTATTTACAACAATAGTCGTTAGGGCTTTCGTCTCCCCCTGGTATATGCTCTTTACTTAGTGTGAGCCATTGATATAATCTCATCAATAGAATATATGTGAGATGTCGAGTTGATCTCAACATTAGATTAGATGAGAGCCATTTATCTATCCCAAATATGAAACTTGGACTTAAAACTCATTTAACAGTGGTATTCCAACACTTCCTCTGAAGGTGAACTAGGATTTGATAGTAGCTAATTGTGAGTTTTCTTTCCAATTTGTGAAGATAG
This sequence comes from Pinus albicaulis, assembly GCA_034641835.2. Classification (NCBI taxonomy): domain Eukaryota; kingdom Viridiplantae; phylum Streptophyta; class Pinopsida; order Pinales; family Pinaceae; genus Pinus; species Pinus albicaulis. The sequence continues at coordinate 16,261 of JAXQQM020060773.1, forward strand.
AGGTGTGCTTGTCTTTTAAGAGAAAATATGACATAGATTCACCTCCCTTCAGTAAGAATAATGTAATTCCACACCTCAATGAGCATATTTCATCACTTTAAAGGTGGAGGTGCCAAGAAAATAAATAGTTGTCAATCCTTGTCGCCACAAATGTCATGGTTCCAAAAAATGTGATGAACTCTCCCCAACATGAAGGTTGGGGTGCATAAATAAGGTGGGTAAAGTAATATGTGACTCCTCTCACAATTGGACAAATCTCAATTAAAGTGATGAGTTTTGTTACTTGCAAACTTACTCCATTAAACAAGTCACGATCATGTAAAATATTTTAATATAAAACATATTTATAAGTAATTATTATTGATATTCATAATGAGATGCATCCCTTTTAGATGTCAAATGTGGAATAAAAATATAGAATTAATATTTGAATATCTCTTGCTATATCACCTTAAACTACATTCATCGATTTATAGCTCCTTTCAACTCACTCAATTCGGGTTTGAATTTAAATTAAACGCTAATATAAATTTCAATAAAATAAAATTGAACTTATGTGTGTTGGATACAACAGAAGTGGTTTTAGTGACAGAAACAGAATTTTGAGGGAGTTTGTGCCTTTTAGAAGCTCAGAGTAGCTTAGTGCACCGACAGAAGGAATTGTGTCAACAAGCGCCTAAAGCTGTCAATAGAGTTAGTAAAAGATGCAGTAGGGTGACTGACATTTCTCATTTTGGATACACACCAACTACGATAATTGTTAAATGGAAGATTATGAGTCTAAAATACCTTCTTTATATGGTTTGGTAGTCGAAGATACTTACAAGCATATCTTATGAATATCTATAACATTATGTACTTTATTGTTAACTATTAGTATTTATCAATAATAATTATTAATCAATTTTAATTTTAAATTTATTAAATAATTATATATTTAGTAAGATTTATTATTGTTTATTTAAATAATAATTAATGTAATTTCATTTTAATTTATTTTCTATTAAAATGAATATATTTAATTAAAGATGTAATTAATATTGATGATATTATATATTTATTGATGATGGTGATGATGATTAACGTCCACTAAGACCAATGTGGCCTATCAGACCTCCATAAAAGAAAAATAAAAAGAATCTAAGTGTGATTCTTTAAAATCTTGTTTCTATGATCGAAGAGAAGGGAAATAAGCGCTCCAAGATCACTATAGATGGGTTGGCTTAATAAGTCAAGAAGATTGGAAGTGTGGCAGATGTTAGGTAATTGAGTGTGGATGTGAGCAAGAGCGGGATGTATATTTATTTATAAATATATAAATATACACATATTTTATTGTTATTTTTCATTTTATGTTTATAAAGTAATCATATACGAATAAATTAATAAGTAGATATCCGTAATTAAAGCAATGAGAATAAAATTATATTATTTTTTAAATAAAAAAGTCAAATATTAAATACAATTTTTGGTTATTATTATTATTAATGATAATAATATATATTCATTTTGATGTCATGTTTATTAAGTAATTATATAAAGAGTGATTTTAGTAATAGACCCCCAAAAAATAAAAATACATGTGAGGAATGGTCACTCACAAATATATGTGTGTGTGTGTGTGCGTAGACAGAGAGCATCGCTTCAATCTTCCCACAAGGTTATTATGTATATAACCTTGTTGGCATATTGAAGCAATGGTTCCCCATTTTCTTGGATGGCATCCCTATTAAAACTCTTGACCTAGACTAGTGTGCTTGTAACAATCCTTCACTGTTGAAATTTATTCTTGAACAAGTTATTTATAGAAATATAAATGCAAAGTAGCATATACAAGTGAGAAGGAGAAATATAACCTTTGTATTGATGATTTCCAAAAGAGAGAGTAACGTTCATGTGCATGTTAGAGTGGGTAACCTATTATGAACAACGCCCTCAACACAATAACAATTCAAGAAAACATTCCATAGCCTTCCAACACCATTAATAGTTTCTTAATAACAAAACCACAACTACTTGTGGTCCCATCATTAATGAGTTCCAACATCATAGTGTTTTTTATTTGATAATAATGTCTCTTTCACATTACATAGCTACCCACCAATCATCTAACTTGCCTTATTCAACAAAGTTGGCCTCGTACTTTAATTGAATAACACCTAATTACCCCTAATGTAGGTAGGTGGGTTAGGACCCTGACATGTCGTCTTCCTTCAGATTCGATATCTTCCTAAATGTTGGAGGTGTAGAAACTATTGTAAAATCACTATTTATCCGTATGTGTCATATTCCTAGCCAAATATCTCTCCATTGCCTCAATACATCTCGAACAATGTGGTTGTGTAGTCGACATTTTTTGGTGGCGAATACTACTTATGGCTATAGCCAAATCGACCCTTCTTCATCAATTCCCAATGGACTAGTTTGCACTTTGCAATTGAATCACACTTTCTTCTTTAAGCAAGACACATGAAACACAATATATATCTTGAAGTGGATTGCAAGAGCCAATTCACAAGTAACCTATCCAATGCACTGGAGGATCTAATAGGGTCCATAGAATTTCAGTGAGAGCTTATAATGGTTTTTCTATTTGAAAGATGTTTGCTTATAGGGTTGAAGGTAAAGAAACACCTAGTCCCCTTCTTCGAGTGATGCTAGTCAACTTCTTACTTCATGCCATGTTTTGAGCCTGAACCAAATTTTCCTTAAGTGTGTGGAGAATAGCTTCTTTGGTGTGAGGCATTTTTATGTGTAATCCAACTCATGAAGTTTGGATGTGCTTGGTAAACATGAAGCCATTGCTAGGAGTTTTTAGCGATAGACAACTTCACATGGCGTCATTTTGGTAGTGTCGCGTTAAGAAAAATTATACCACCATTTTGCAAGGGGTGGCCACTATGCTCATTGATGTTACATATTTGAAGCGAAGCATCTTGAATAAGTTTCCAAGCACTTATTGAACACCTTTGTTTGGCCATCAATTTTGGGAAGATAACCGACGCTTGTTTTCAAGTGTGTAACCTAAAACTTAAACTGCTCCTGCCTGAATTTGTTGGTTAACGTGGGATCTCGATTCAACACAATGGAAGTGGGTATGTGATGTAACTTGAAAATTGGGTCCACAAAAACATGGGTATCTATAGAAGGCATGAGTGGGCGTGATAAGGTATAAATGGAAAGGTGGTTGAAAACACCATGGCGATCGATTTGTTGTCTTCTTTTAGAAGGCCGAACACGAAATCCATGGAAATGCCAATCCAGATATTGGTCGATATTGGTAGTCGTTGTGCTATCCCAACGGTCTTCACTTTCTCACCTGCGTTCCTTTAATGAGTGCCACATGTAGCCACACAAGCCTAGATGTGTGCTAGCTCTTTAAAAAGTCTGCTAAACCTGAAGTGACCTTGGTAGGATATGAATGCGGCTCCTCTGAGGCTTCTTGTTTCAAATCATAAATTCGCACCCATCATAATCACCCTTTTAAATAGCGAACACGTGAGGTTTGAGCTACTAGTCTCCCATTTGAAGTTTCACATTGTCACATTGCCTCTCCATTTCATCATACCTCGAATGGCTGTCATAATTCGAAATCCATGCACTTCATAGACATAACAATTGGTTCCTTCCACCACTCTTATATACATAAAATTATGGGTGGTGTCGATGTGAATGAAAAAAATCACCCTGCAATTCGTGATGCAACTAATCAACTTCAAAATTTGGGGTGCAAAAAAAATGTTGGATAAGGCATGGAGGGAAATTTGGGGATCGCCACAACAAGCTTTTGAGGTTGTTTAATCCAGAGGAGTAGGGCCCTAGTAACTAGAATTAACTGTCACGAGTGTATTGTGATTGGTCTAGGAAGGAAACATTTTCTTGAACTAGTCTATGTTCTTTACATTTATGCCCTGGGAAAACGTTGCCCAGAAAAATTATTGTAAATTTTGAGGCATTTATGTCCTACAATTTGGCGAGTAGAGGTTTATGGAACTTTTGTTGCTCTATGTGGGGATCATTGCTTCTCCTTGACCAAATTTTGTGTGGACCCTTGTTGTTGTTTTGTTGATGCCTTGTCTTGGTCAGCATTTTCACTATATTGTTCATTCACGTCGACCTAATCTTTCTACTTTTATGTATCACCTCCACCTCCGTTATCTTGGGTGTTTGCACTATGCACTCTCTTATGCTATTGGGGCGAGCTTCCTCGGGCCTAGGTCCCTATCCCTAGTTATGTCAATTGGGTCCCAAGTTTGTTGTGCACCTTTGCTGCTCCCATTCGATAATCGGGGTAAATTGGTGAGTGTCTTCAATGTGATCTTTGGGCCTTTGATTTTCTTCTTCTTACTTGCTTTGTTTCTTCCCATGCTTGATGAGTCTTTCATTGCTCACACCTTGCAATTGTTATTTTATTTTTTATCGCTTCAATGATTATCTCCTTTTCTCATGTCGTTGCCTCATTGGAGTGTTTGCCAACACTTGATTCCATAAGTATATTTAATTTTCCTCACATGCTCCGAGTCGTTTTCCCATTTTCATCATCCTACGAAATCAATGTTGTTGTAACTATCATACGAGATTTTATTCTTGAATATAGCCCTTAAAAGTCGAGTTACGTGGACTCTCTGATGAGGACATTGAGGCCATCCTTGGTTGACTCGTTGTCGAACTCAACAGTAGATTGCTCAATCATTTTCCGGATCGATCTCTTTGCAGTGGATCTTGGTGTGGCCACCTTCTTCATTGAGTCTTCTACGACACTGCTTCGATTGAGACAAAAGGCATGGTAAACAGTGCAATTCTCTCATACTTATTCGCTAGTGATAGGTGCAATAGCTTATTCATTTGTTGCCCATGACACTTCCGTCACTACAAATATTGCATTCGATTATCTCGAAAAATGACATAAAACTCTATCAACTGTTGGGTGGTAATCGAGCCCTCTAGGATCTCCCCCGAAGCCATGCAAGTGATAGAATTCGGTGGAGTCAAGCCTTAGTTGAATGTGTGCAATAGGGAGCGACGTCCTCTACACCACCGGGGGAACTCTCCATCGGTCGCAAACAACGTTCAGACTCTTCATTCATTCGAGAAACATATACTGAGGCGTGTTTTCCTTTGTTTTTCTCTACAGTACAGATACAAATCCTTGAAAATTCCATGTACTGGGGAGTGTGAACGTTGCCTCTTCGATCAACATACTCGAGACATGGCAATGTATAGTATATGATAGATTTCTTCGATGTTAGGCGCTCTTCTTGATCGGTCTTCAGAGCATCAACCACATGCCCTACTCAATTGTAAATTGTTGCTTCCCGTTCCAATAGCCAATTTTGCAACGAACTGCCAAACAGGTCTTGATACGGAGAAAAAAGCATTATGTTGAATGGAAAATTCTAAGTCTGGACGGGATCTTGCCTTACCTATGGACGAGCCACCAATTAATGGGTGGGCCGCACACCCAAATGGCTGTGACTCGAAAATGGGATTTGTTGTTTTTGCTAGTCTTGATGTCTATATTTATTATGGACGGTGGCCCATTAGGGTTGGGTTTCACACTCTATTCATTCTTTGGTATATGGCAATATATTTGTTTTTTGTTTTTTACTTTTAAAGCTACATAGACTTGCATTTTATAATTTTTAATAGATCTTTAGGCACATGCAAGTGATTGGCTTTTGCTCATTGTGGTTACTTCCATAGTGCAGTTTTTTTTTTCTTTTTTTTGCACCGTGTATGTGTGTGGGTGTGTTTGTAAAGTTGAAGGAAGCCTTTCGAGGATTCCCCCTTCTTCCCCAGAATACATGGATGAAGAATTGTGTCAGTAGCTAAAAGTAAGAGCTAATAATAACTACGAGGGACTCGCCTTGATTTGAATGTGTGTCCTCCCTATCAACAATACGCCTTTCATAGATGATCCTGCTGATTGAGCAAGCCTTTGGGACTAAAGTTACCAAAATCTTGCACCTAGCTCCGACAATTATTGCGTACCACAATAATAAGCATGAGCACTAACACTAGCATGTCACTAGAAAAGCTTGAGCCTAAATGAAGACCACTTTCAATGAGAAATATAATACTAACAATAATAATAAAATAACATGTCACTAAGAAGGCTCAAGTGAGGACCACTTTCTATGATATAAATTAAATATAATAATAAAAATAACACTAACACTAGCATGTCAATAAGAAGGCTTGAGCATGAATATATTATAATAAAAATAGTATGAAAAAATTAGAGAGGGAGGAATGGATTGGATTGTATTAGATTAGAAGATGGTATGGCTATATCCCACATGCAAAGTGTGGATGAAAGTAATGAAAGGAGGGGTATATAAAGGGAAAAGGGGAAGGTTCCAAACATACTTACCTGGGTGGGGTCAATTGATGATCAAGAAGGTCGATGGCTTGGGAAGGCCACCTCCATTGCACCTGGGAGGGGGGTTTACCTAGCATCTCCCACTAAGGAAAGTGCACGTCATAATTTGTGGCAGTGGAGGCTCGCGTTTGCGTGGCCTCCACACAATACCAAAATCAAAATCGAAATGTTGTTTGCCCTGCCCTGCCTGTACGTGATCCAACTCCTAGCTGCATGCGTGCCTGATCATTTGAGTCACCTGAGGAAATGATGTTGAGAGATGAACTACAAAATTATTCGATTTTTGAGAGATGATAGGAAATGATATTGAGAGACGAATTGGAAAATTATTCGATTCTTGAGAGATGATAGGACTGGGGTTCTGCTGCGATTCCATGTTGATCTCGTTATTTGATGGATAGGAGTGGAGTTCTGCTACAATTTCATGCCCCCCTAATCTCTTTATTGTTTCTTAGTGGATTTCTTCTACAATTCCATGCCCTTCCATGCCCCCCCAAATCTCTCCTTATTGTTTGTGTGAAATCTCCTTATTGTTTACTTATTGTTTGTTTGTTGTTCAATCTACTTATTGTTTGTTTGCTATGCAGTCTCCTTATTGTTTATTGTTTGTGTGCAATCTCCTTATTGTTTATTAGTCTCCTTATTGTTTATTGTTTGTTGCGCAATCTTTCCTTAGCTTGAGAGGGTGTGAATTCTAGTGTTCCAATCCCTATTATGTAAACGACCTATAAATGTGAGCAACCCCATATCGTGGATGGATTGATTGTCATTTCCAACTAATCACAATTTAAAGTTAAAAATTAGGAGGTTGCTGGTTCAAAATTGCTTCATACACTTGCTCTCGCTCAACTTTACTTTTTGCTCCGTCGCACTCCACTTGGTTTTCTCTCACCTAAGCTTTACTTTTTGCTCCGTCGCATTCTACTTGGTCTGCTCTTACCTAAGACTCAAGAGCAATGCAACGCAATTTATTTCAAGTGTTTTTACAGTAACCTGAAATTTTTTACAGTAGTAAGAGATTAGTCATTCTCAGAATGATTTTTTTTAGAGATAGTAGTGGGACTAAATGGTTGAGTGATTTGTTTTAGAGATAGCAGTGGGACTAAATGGTTGAATTTGGGTGGAGGCTCCATCTTATGTCATAGTTAATCTTGATTCAAGTGAGATCATTCATACAAAATACTTGAGTGGCGTTCAACAGAAATCATGGTGTAGAGATATTTTGTTTCCAGAGTCTCACAGTGAGTATCTCAAAACATAGAAGGTCAAACTCCATCTCCCGTATTCCACCATTTCCTGGGTACTTCCTGGCCTTGAGAAATATGGTCATGTTAAACAAAAGTAGTAAAATGAATAGTGTTGGATAAATGCTTGATGTATTTGAAATCAAAGGAAGTCAAAATCATGAATGTTGAACTTGGAAAGAGAAAGGGACTATAATACCAGGAACAACACAAATGGGTGACTAAGATCGACTTGTAAGATTGTGAGATCGTATATAATAAAGGCAATGTGATGCCCGCTTTATATTTGAATTATGAGAAGAAACGATATCTTTTTTTTTCTTATCCTTACATTATCGTTTTGGTTGGACAAAGTTTGTCAAGAATGGTTGGAAATCGACACAGTGGCTCAACTCGTCCAACTAGTTTAGGAGGATCCAAATATTCATCTATATTGCTCATTGACGATGTTTGTTCGAGCAATGTTAGGCACGGGAGCGTGGTTCCAGAGGCATGACCGTAGTTCTCACCTCATCAGAGAAGCTATTAATAGCCAAAGGCAGTTCATCGAGTGCTTTAAAGCACATGCATCTCCTTCTTTCAAATAGAGAGACACTTGTATTAACATGTCTCTTGCAAGGCATATCTATATTAATGAGAAGGCTTGATGAAGTAGAGGCATCGATGATGGTGGATATTTGTTGGAATATCCGAGCACAATCAGTCAACATCTAGATTCTTGGATTGTTCACAACGTCTTGGAGTGATGGGATTTGTCGACCCATTTTCTTCTACCATATGATGTCATTTGGGTAGGCAAAGAAGATAGCCATATGGATTGCACATCGATTGACCAAGTCACTTCTACCCTGATCTTGTTAGAGGGGCATGCATGAGGCAACGTAAGGTTCTGACATCGTTGATCCTAATTGAGGTGGGAATATGTGGACACACACCAATCCAAGGAAATTAATGTGTGTATCAACAATTACATAAGCACAATTGTAGAAATAAGTAAATGGAATGGATCGCAGACACACACACATTCGTGGAAGAATGCAGGTATTATTATCAAATGGTCGATGACACGGTGGTGATGATCTCCAAGGAGAGATGCTTAGCTACTCTCGTGTGCAACACTCTCCCCAAAAGGTGAGAATACATTCATCGTGTTTACAGAGAACTTCATAAATGAAAAGGCAAGAAGGGGAACATATGAGGCATGAAAGGCTAAGAGTCACAAGGGCTAAGGTGGAAGAGTAACCTGGGCCTCACATGGCACATCCCAGTTTCTCATGTGGATGGCATTAATGGGTTATTTGGGCATAGAGTTGGATGAATTTTTACTGACGTCTGTCGCTACCCACTCTGCTTTTTAAATGAAATGTGCCGATTTTTTTTTTTTTCAAGTGCATTGAATATTTTAGAGGGGAATGAAAAAGGATATTTAACTAGCGAAATCAATAAGACTAAAAATAAAAGTAAAGAGAGCAAAGATGATAAAGAATATTGAAGCCATTAATTATTTATTTTTTTAGTGATAGTACATGGCATGCTTATTTAATTGGCAAGCATTATTGGAAGGGAAATATAAATAATTTATACCACATGCATGAATGAGTGAAAAAGGAGGAGAGGGGTGCAGTAGAAAAAGGAGGGAGAGAAAAGTTGAAAAGCATACCTGTCTCGGCCTTTTGGCTAAGATCAAGTGTAGTATCTGTTCTTATCAGTTTAATATCTGATACGTGGTTCATAGAACCACATGATATTAAATGTATTTTTATAGGGGAAAGGCCCACTCACAATAGCTTGCTATTGGGGCTTTGGGTTGTCACTTGTGCATTGCACTACAGCACCAGCATGGCGCACCCCAATGACACTTAAGACAAAATTGAAACTGTGTGATGAATTTAATTATTTAGTTTATTAAGGTGCATTTTTTTCCTGGTAATCATTGTGCCTCGAGTTATTCATGCGCTGAATTTTAAATAAATCCTCCTTGCTTCCATGAGCATATGGGCACTCCTCATCGTCATTGTCATGCCACAGTGAAGTGAATTTTGCACAGTGATTGATCGTTATCTCTTAATACAGATACACGTATGTATTTTCGTGAATCGAATTTCACTGTGTGCTCTGAAGTTGTCATGCTCTGCAGTTGTCAAATACTTTTCCTCTGTGAAGTTGATTTTCATTTTTCTATCAACAATTTCAACCAAACCAGTGTGAATTTGATTTTGACTTTTCTATAAGCAATTTCAACCAAACCAGTGTGAATTTGATTTTGATTTTTCTATCTGCAATTTCAACCAAACCAGTGTGAATTTGATTTCTATCCACAATTTCAACCAAACCAATAACCAATTCCTATTGAGGAAATTTCTGAAGTCAGGATGAGGATGGACTCGTTGTCCCGAGTCTTCTTGTAAATCGCTTGTGGCATCTTGGGAGTATTGTGTGGTTGTCCTGAGAGTCTTGTAAAGCACTTGTGGAATTTTGGGAGTGTTGTTGTGGCATTTTTGGGAGTGGTGTGTGGTATGGTATGGCTCGACTTTACAAAACGTGCGCATCTCCCAAGGTATTTCACAAGCATTTTGGTAAACCTTGAAAATCTTGAAATGTGACAGTGGGGGTGAGTATATTTCTAGGGAATTCATAAGGAAACTTTTTGAAATGTGACAATGGGGTGAGCAAGAATAGACTGTCTCTTCTCCCAAGGTCATTCACAAGCACTCTGGTAAACCTTGAAAATCTTGAAATGTGACAGTGGGGGTGAGTATGTTTCTAGGGCATTCATAAGGAGATTTTTTGAAATGTGACAATGGGGTGAGTATATTTCTAGGGCATTCACAAGGAAGTTTTTACCTTGAAAATATTGAAATGTGACTGGGGGGTGAGTATGTTTCTAGGGTATTCATAAGGAAATTTTTTGAAATGTGACAATGGGGTGAGTATATTTCTAGGGCATTCACAAGGAAGTTTTTACCTTGAAAATATTGAAATGTGACTGGGGGGTGAGTATGTTTCTAGGGTATTCATAAGGAAATTTTTTGAAATGTGACAATGGGGTGAGTATATTTCTAGGTCATTCACAAGGAAGTTTTTTTTTGAAATGTGACAATGGGGTGAGTATATTTATAGGGCATTCACAAGGAAGTTTTTTTTCATTGCCAGTCAGATTATGTTGGGCTCCATGTTGCGAAAAGGCAGAATAGGGGGATTCTCAGGGAGTGCAGCGCTGCGTGCTCAAAAATATAGGTTTGCTTTTGGGCAACTGCGCCATATGTTTAAGATGGGATACCCATTGCAATATTGCAGAATAATGTCATACACGGGAATCAGCAACTGTAAAGAACAACTTGTGGCTCTTGTGCATACACATACATTGTGGAAAAATGTCATACACGGGAATTAGCAACTGTAAAGGACTGTAAGAAATTAAAAAAAATTTCTTAAATGCGGAATATAAAACTTTAATGCCCAGTAAAAACATACCTCCATCCATTGATGATAAAACTGCAAGAAGCAAGAATCAATAAGATGATGCTCTCAGCTTCAGCCAAAAATTATTGATTTGAAACTTTTCTCCAGAATTGCTCGATTAGCACATTCAGCTATAGAAATAAGGTGCACGAGCAGCAAAGGATGAATGGGATCCAATCTATGAAAGTAGTGGTCTAACCTCCCTTAAAATGTACCCAATAATATAAATGAGGCAACGATTTCAGTCAACGAACATGCACAATCACAATTGTTTCAAGTCCAAATTCAAGCTCTAATTAAGAGACTCACACACACTTATTAGTGAAGGACGCAGTCCCTTCTTATCAGTGAAACCAAAACTATTGGGTGGGTCGAAAGCCCAATCTCTAAGACTCAATTATATATCTATCAGCAAACTGCACCAATCACCAGAAATTCTAGTTATGCCAAAACATGCACTCAACGTATAAGCACTGATCCAATGAAAAGTCATATAAGCACCATTCCCTATTTTCTCAGTCATAAATACTAAAGAAAATACAATCGGCGTGGTGCTTGAAGACAATGAGTAATTTATCCTTTCCCGTCTTTTCAATTCAATCTTGTTGGAGATAGCTCCCTGCCACCTGAAAACAAATACAGAAAATATGAAGGCTCTTCCAAGCTCTGCTCACTCTAGCTTGATGGTGTAAAACTGAAGGGGATTGAGTCAGTGAGCTTGGGGACCAATTAGAAAAATTTATAGCCAAGCTTCCATCAAGCTTTTGTTGGCTATGTGTCAAGTGTTCCACAAATAATGGTAGAGAACTGCAGTGGGAGTAATGGACCACTTCAGTAGCTCCCAACAATAAATTAATTATCTGCAGTTGATTTCCATAATTTAAGGAAATTACTGCAGTTAGTTTCCATAAATTAAGGAAACAACTGCAGATTAGTTTTCAGAAATTGGCACGTTGGGAGAGGGAGCGTAACATTCTCCCACTTGGTCCATACTTCCTATCTTAATGTCTCATCTTAAAACCCATTGTTAATCTGTATTAAGTAATAGATACATGAATCATGGCGATAAGTCCTCTAATGACGAGTATTATCTTCCATGTATTACTATGTATTTATTTCTATTAAAATTTATGTGGCAACAATTTCTTAATGAATAAACCCTATGTTTATTCTTCGTCCTACACAGATAAATTCTCTCTAATCAAATTAAGGTGCACATAAATATGAGAAAAAACATCACAATATTTAAGAATTTCATTAAAATAACATTGTTCATACAATGAGAAACTACATAATGGAACCAAGTCCCATATTTATTACATGATCCTTGAATTTAAACGGTGGCATGCCCTTAGTCAAAGGATCAACGATCATCAACTCAGTGCTAACGTGCTCAATGACCACTTTCTTTTCTTTAACACGTTCCCTTATAGCTAAATACTTAATGTCGATGTGTTTATTTCGACTCCCACTTTTGTTGTTCTTAGCCATAAAAACAGCAGCTAAATTGTCGCAATATATTCTCAAAGGCTTAGAGATAGAATCCATAATTCTAAGCCCAGAAATGAAACTCTTAAGTCATACACCATGTAAAGTAGCCTCAAAACAGGAGATGAACTCGGATTCCATAGTGGAAGTGGCAATCAAGGTCTGCTTGGCACTCCTCCATGATACAGCTCCACCGGCCATCATAAAAATGTATCTTGATGTTGATTTGCGTGAATCAACACATCCAGCAAAGTCAAAATTTGAGTAGCCAATCACTTCTAAATTGCCCGCCCGTCTATACATAAGCATGTAGTTTTTGGTTCCTTGAAGGTACTTCATTAATTTCTTTGCAGCTCTCCAGTGGTCTAAACCTGGATCACTCTGATATCATCCCAACATTACCACAACAAATGCAATGTCAAATCTTGTGCAGACCTGAGCATACATTAGGCTTCCGACAGCATAAGCATATGGAATGTTCTTCATTTTTTCCCTTTCAAAGTCGTTCTTCGGGCATTGGTTCAAAGTGAACCTATCACCCTTCACAATGGGAGCAACACTTGGTGAACAATCCTTCATCCAAAATCTCTCTAAAATTCTATTAATATAGATTTCCTGAGACAGACCCAAGATGCCTCGAAATCTGTCTCTATGAATCTTAATGCCAATGACATAAGATGCCTCACCCATATCCTTCATATCGAAATTTTTAGAGAGGAATTGTTTCACCTCATGTAGCAAACCCTTATCATTGGTTGCTAGCAAAATGTCATCCACATATAAAACAAGAAAACAGATTTTACTCCCACTCACTTTAAGGTATATACATTCATCCATAATGTTTTCTACAAAACCAAAAGAAGAAATTACATTATGAAATTTCAAATACCATTGGCAGGATGCTTGTTTTAATCCGTATAATGATTTCTTAATCTTGCAAACCAATTGCTCACCATCACTAGAGGAGAATCCTTCAGGTTGTTTCATGTAGACCTCCTCCTCTAGATCTCCATTGAGAAATGTCTTTTTCACATCCATTTGATGCAATTCCAAGTCAAAATGGGCTACTAATGCCATAATAACGCACACAGAATCTTTCTTAGATACAGGAGAGAAAGTCTCCATGTAATCGATTCCTTCTTTCTGAGTGAATCCCTTTGCAACAAGTCTTGCCTTGTATCTCTCAATGTTGCCCAATGAGTCTTTCTTTGTCTTAAAGACCCATTTACATCCAATGGATTTTGCACCATTAGGCAACTCAACAAGATCCCAGACTTTGTTACTCTTCATATAATTCATCTCTTCCTTCATGGCATCGTACCATAATTCTGATTCTTTGCAACTCATGGCTTGTGAATGATCCTTCTTAGAAGCTATGTTCCTGGTTTGATCGCTCCCACTAATCAAGTCATTTTCAAGAAACTTTGCATTTCTTGATTCCACAATCCTAGTACTGTTAGATGGATAGTAAAATCTGTAACCTTTAGACCTTTCAGCATATCCAATGAAATACCCACTAATGGTCCTTGGGTCCAGCTTCTTCTCTTGTGGATTATATATTCTTACTTCAAACAGGCATCCCCAATCGCGCATATGTCACAAAATCGGTTTCCAACCTTTCCATAATTAAAATGGCGTTTTAGGAACAAACTTGGTTGGAAATCGGTTTAATATATACACTGCCTTCTTAAGTGCTTCAGTCCACAAGGATTTAGGAAAATTGGAGCTGCTAAGCATACTCTGCACCATGTCCAATAATGTTCGGTTTCTTCTTTCTGCTACACCATTCTGGTCGGGTGAACCAGGCATGGTGTATTGGGCAAGAATCCCATGCTCTTGAAGAAATTTTGCGAATGGCCCAGGTGCTTGTCCATCTTCTGTGTATCTACCATAATATTCTCCACCTCTATCTGATCTCACGATCTTAATTTGCTTGCCGCATTTATTCTCTACTTCAGCCTTAAAGATCTTAAAGGCATCTAATGCTTTGCTCTTTTTATGAAGCATGTAGAGATGCATATATCGTGAGTAATCACCTATAAAAGAGATGAAGTATCTCTGACCATGTGAGTCCATTTCTGGACTACATATATCAGTATGTATGATCTCTAATATGTCCGAAATCCTATTGGCACCTTTCTTTGACTTGTTGGTCTGCTTTCCCTTTATGCAGTCCACACAAGTCTCAAAATCAGTAAAATCCAGAGTATCAAGTACCCCTTCATTTACCAATCTTTTAATTCTTTCTATGGAGATATGACCTAGTATCCGGTGCCATAATTTAGATGAATTTTCATCAATACCACATCTTTTAGTGCCAGTGTGAACATGCATTGAATCATAAGTGACATTGTTTTGTAAATTAATGCAGTAAAGACCATTAAAAAAAATACCATTCCCAACACAATCAGATTTATAAAATAAACTGAAGGATGTTTCTAAAAAGTTAAAGGAATATCCAAAAGGTACAAGCCTTGAAACTGAAATCAAGTTTCTAGAAAAACTTGGTACATAAAAGGTCTTTTCTAATTCTAAAACAAAGCCACTACCTATAGCCTCCACATGCGAGCCCATCTTGTTTCCTGATAAGATGCTTTGCTCACTTCCCATTGGCTTCCTTAGGTTTTGCAAACCCTGCAAGGAATTTGAAATGTGAATTGTTGATCTAGAATCAATCCACCAGGTGTTAATATTGACATTAACCATATTATATTCATAACAAACAAACGAGATTGGATTACCTTTGTCTACAAGCCATTTCTGAAATTTGGCGCATTCCTTCTTCATGTGTCCCTTCTTTTTACAGAAGAAACACTTGGAATCCTTCTTGATATCGGCTTGGGGAGGTATTTTACCTTTCCCTTTCCGATTGGATTGAGATTTTCCCTTTCCTCGCATTTCCAGCATTGCACTTTCTCCCATTTCCATTACCAGTCTCTGTTCCTCTTGAACACACATGGTCATAAGTTCATTAATTGACCATTTATCCTTATGTGTGTTGTATGAGATTTTGAAGGGTCCGTATTGGTGTGGAAGGGTGTTTAGGATGTAGTGCACCAGGAACGACTCTGATATTTCAACCTCGAGTTTCTTCAATTGAGCCACAGTGTCCCTCATTTGCATGATGTGCTCGCGCACACCTTTTACACTGGTGAGCTTTAGGGATGAGAACTTCATAATTAGGGTGCTTGCTAGTGCCTTGTCTGAAGTGACGAATCGATCATCAATGGCTTTCAGCAAATCTCGGACCTTTTCATGCTGTTCAACTGAACCACGAATACCAGCTGAAATTTTAGTCTTAATGAACATCACGCTTAGACGATTAGATCGTTCCCATCATTCATAAAGCATGATGTCCACTGCAGTGCTGGTATTATTGAGTGCCGGTGGTTCGTCTTTCCTAATAGCATAGTCTATGTCCATCCACCCCAAATGAAGGAGAACTCTCTCCTTCCAGACCTTAAAGTTATCTCCCTTAAGTTCAGGGATATCAGTACGAATTTCAGAGAAATTTGTAGGTTGTACAACTGCATAAAATTAAAGATCACATGCTTACGTTAAAATTGAGGTCTAAATAAAATTTCATGCTTTACCAATGTAAATCATGCTTAAAATTGAATCTAATGACATAAAAATTGTCTGTGGACTAAATTTTTAATTCAAGCATATTCAATTATTCTTTATGATAGAATTTATCAAATTATTCACTTAATTCATAATTCTAAGAGTATATTATGATTTATAATTTGATATAAATTCTATCTTAGTTTTGAACTTTATGATAAAACTATCAATTCATAACTCCTGTGGGTAAGTTATGAATATTTTATCCTAATTAATTATATAAATATAACAAAAATTCCTGTGGGATAAAATTTATTATATTTAGTATAATTAATTACAATTAATGTCTAAATATTCTTTATGTGATCCTAATCAATCATAATATATAATTTTATTTAATTAGAGATGTTGTGGCTATTCTCTAATCAATTAAAATTATATGGATCAATAGACATTATTTCTTACATAAAATTAACTTGATATAAGAATAACAATAATTTGCATAAATAAAACTCTAATATTCATGCATAACATTTATCCAAATTGCATATAATTAAACTAAATATTATAAGCATAAAAATTAAGTAAAAATTAGACATATTTCTAAATATATGCTTTAATTTAGAAAATTCTAAAAATATGACATTTAGCCAATCATATTTATAAATCACCAAGGCGGAGATGTAAAACGCTCTGATACCAAATGTAAGCATATATAAAAAATTCTTAAATGCGGAATATAAAACTTTAATGCCCAGCAAAAACATACCTCCAGCCATTGATGGTAAAATTGCAAGAAGCAAGAATCAATAAGATGATGCTCTCAACTTCAGCCAAAAATTATTGATTTGAAACTTTGCTCCCGAAATGCTCGATTAGCACGTTCAGCTACATAAATAAGGTGCACGAGCAGCAAAGGATGAATGGGTTCCAATCTATGAAAGTAGTGATCTAGCCTCCCTTAAAATGTACCCAGTAATATAAATGAGGCAGCGATTTCGGTCAACGAACATGCACAATCACAATTGTTTCAAGTCCAAATTCAAGCTCTAATTAAGAGACTCACACACACTTATTAGTGATGGACGCAGTCCCTTCTTATCAGTGAAACCAAAACTATTGGGTGGGTCGAAAGCCCAATCTCTAAGACTCAATTATATATCTGTCAGCAAATTGCACCAATCACTAGAAATTCCAGTTATGCCAACACATGCACTCAACGTATAAGCACAGATCCAATGAAAATTCATATAAGCACCGTTCCCTATTTTCTCAGTCATAAATACTAAAGAAAATACAGTTGGCGTGGTGCTTGAAGACAATGAGTAAACCAACCTTTCTCGTCATTGCAATTCGATCTTGTTGGAGATAGCTCCCTGCCACCTGAAAACAAATACAGAAAATCTGAAGGCTCTTCCAAGCTCTGCTCACTCTAGCTTGATGGTGTAAAACTGAAGGGGATTGAGTTAGTGAGCTTGGGGACCAATCAGAAAAATTTATAGCCAAGCTTCCATCAAGCTTTTGTTGGCTATGTGTCAAGTGTTCCACAAATCATGGTAGAGAACTGCAGTGGGAGTAATGGACCACTTTAGTAGCTCCCAACAATAAATTAATTATCTGCAGTTGATTTCCATAATTTAAGGAAATTACTGCAGTTAGTTTCCATAAATTAAGGAAACAGCTGCAGATCAGTTTTCAGAAATTGGCACGTTGGGAGAGGGAGCGTAACAAGGACAACTTGTGGCTCTTGTGCATACACATACTTTGGACGAGAAGTGTAAAAAAGGTTGATGATATGATAGAAATGTGAAGTTCAGTTTGAGTGATAATGATCTAGATGATGTGTTTATTGACGATCACCCCTGTGTTTATTGAATCTATTTGGGCAAAGATCACCCCTGCCCACAACGTCACGCACAGTTCAGTGGGAATTTCAGACACAAACTCAAGCATATTATGTACTCAACAATCTAAACAAACAGACACAACAGGTTTTCCTTTTAATTAGTTATCCTGGTAATGGAATTTACATTGGTTGCAACCTCCAAGCGCTGTTGTTGTTACAACAATTAAAGCAACGACATGACCGAGTCCTTTTCCTCACAAGTTACTCGTTGGTCTTAGTTTCGGTTGCACTCACATTCACTATTCAAAATAACTGTCAATTGCTCCTTTTAAAACTAGGAATTATGGTTACCCTGTTTCTGCATTTTTTCCACAAATATAGGATTGCGGAACTCATTTTGGGCAAAAGGCAGATGACACTTTGGAAATTTGGTATTTCCTCTTCTTTCAAGCTAACATGAAAAATTCAATTGTGATATTGGATTTTTGGTTTCCAATGCATTCAATATGGCGGAGACAAATATCTGTGACAGTGAAATTGTCCTCTACTCTTCCACCCTTAGCCTTAATGATAAGTCAAGTGTTTCTCCATAATCACGTTGCCTCGAAAACTTATATTTCACGCTGCAAAAACCAAAAATCCAATAAAAGTCTGCACTCTAAAGTCGATTTTGCTGGTTCTTTAAGAGGTTGCCCTGGCAATGCAGGTTTTGGGTTTGTAATAGAAATCACATGGAAGAACCATCCTATGCTGCTATAGGAATTCTAGCATGGCTTCGGGGGAGATCCTAGAGGTGTTGGAAATATGATGCAAAGTGTTGTCCTTGATGGCAACCCACTGAATGAAGATGAAGACATGCGACTGTTGACATGTGTTGTCCTTGATGGCAAACCACCTGATGAAGTTATTCTTGACTTGATGGACTTGGTAAATGATGTAAATCTGATGTGATATGATGTTTGTTGACAATATGATGCTGAGTGTTGTCCTTGAAAGACAACCCACTTGATGAAGATGATGACAACTTACTTGATGAAGTTGTGCTTGAGAGAATATGTTCCTGATGAAGAAAATATGATGTATCTACAGTCTTTACAAAAGGCAATGAAGAAAGGAATTCAGAATGTGCTCAAAGTATGATGAAAAGAGTATGTCTCTATGTATACACGGATCTGTCTAAGGGAAGTCGCGTATGCACGCGGAAAAGAACGTTCCAAGTCGCGTATGGGCAAAAGCGCTCATAAAGTGAAAAAGGGGCCCGTGGTATTGAAGTCACATGGTATTATTTTGGCTCATGGTATTGAAAAAGGGGCCCGTGGTATTGAAAAAGGATAAACCTATATAAGGAGAAGAAATTCATTATGCAAATCATGAGTGTGGGTGCAAGATGTCTGAGCTTGAATGAATACTTTTGAAGTAGATCCGAATGGGAAAGGGTTACACTTGAAGACAAATCTGAAGGTATGATGCACCAATGATGAAGAAGGGGATCTAGATCTGAAATGCACTTGTATCTGCTAGATCTGCTTATGGAAGGCCTAGATCTGTGATGAGGCGAACATCTAAGCGAACATCTGACTGAAGTGAAAAGGGAAAATCTGAATTAAACATCTGATCTGATGAAGTATGCAGCTCTGTAATCATTGAAGATCTATACGCTACTTCGCCGCGGAGGAAGCGCGTATACACGCGTCTTCTCTGAAGTAAAAGCGCGTATGCGTGCACGAGCGCGCGCGCAGGCACACGCCGGCTCGCGGGCGGGGGTGCGCGTACACACGCGACACTTCCGCGGAAGCTAGCGCGATGGGGCCTAGGGTTTGCCTGGCCACGGGGTATGTGGAAACATCCGATCCGTTCCGTGTTTTTGCCATCTCGATCCGTGCTGATAAGTATCCGTCGGTGATGGCGTCGAAAGCAGTTACGGAAAGGTCCACCGGGAAAAGGATGAAATGTGGCCTGCAAGTGGTGTCCTAAAGGAAGCTTTGGATCCAGTGTGAAAATTGATGAAATGTGGTCCATAGAGGTGCTGAGGGTTGTAGCCTTCAGTCAGGGGGTTGTAGCTCCCTTCCAGGTGAGGCCGGTAAACGAGATCAGGGGGTCGTAGCTCCCTTCCAGGAGAGGCTGGTAAACGAGTCAGGGGGTTGGAGCTCCCTTCCAGAAGAGGCTGGTAAACGAGCGCAGGTGGGTGCCTGCGTGCTGGTCAAGTCTGCGCCAGCACATATGTTGTAAGATGTTTTCTCTATAATAAAATATTGAAGGCTGAGCAACTGCAGCGGTGGTTTTCTCCGACTTGGGTTTCCACCTAAAAATCCTGGTGTTCATGTGTGATGCTTTGTGTGATGGTTTATTCTGTTCTTACTGCACATGTTTACTGTTTATAGATCATCTAATGAATGAATGATGGAATGATATAAGTGAAGAACTAATGGCATAATTAGATCTCTGTGTATTCGCGAGTTTAATAAAGGGTATCCGCGTATATACGCGTGTCTGCTTCAGGAAAGTAGCGTATGTGTTTTGAAGTAAAGAAAAGTAAAAAGTTTTGAATATGCTGTAAATACTGATTCACCCCCCCCCCCTCTCAGTATTTTTCCCAACATTTGGTATCAGAGGGGGTCCTTGTGCAGAAGCTTGATCGCTTGAAGGAGATCCGTCGCAATGGGAAGTCAAGAAGGAGTGATGTCTATAAAGCCACCTCTATTCAATGGAAGCAATCTGATATTCTGGAAAGTACGAACAAAAGCATATCTGCAAAGTCTTGGTGCAGATGTATGGGCAATCGTGGAAGAAGGTTATCAATACCCGACAAATATTCCTACTGATGCAGCTGAAAGAAAGAAGTATGAAATCAATGCCAAAGCAGTGAATGTCTTATTGGGAAGCATGTCTGAATCAGAATTTGCTAAAGTGATGCAGCTACATTCAACAAAAGAAATATGGGACAAAATAATTCTAAGCTATGAAGGAGACACAAAGGTAAAAAGTGCAAAACTCCAAACTCTTAGAATTGAATATGAAAATTTGAAGATGCATAGTGATGAAAGTGTTGCCGGTTTCTTTCTTCGTCTAGATGATATTGTAAATCGGATGAGAAATTTGGGTGAAACCATAACTGATACTACTCTGGTGGAAAAGGTCTTAAGATCTTTGACTTCAAAATTTGACTCTAAAGTTTCAACTATTGAAGAAAGGCAAGATCTGCAAACTCTTACTATTGTTCAATTACATGGTACTCTGACTGCTTTTGAAATGAGACAAGGAGGTCCTTCTCAAATAAGAGAAGCTTCTTTTAAGGCATCTACAAGAGGAAAAGAAAAGGAAGTTGTCAAAGAATCCAGCTATATATCCGATGAAGAAGAAGCTAATTTCGTGAGAAAGCTCCAACTAGGTACTGGAAGATTCAAAGGTAAGCTTCCCTTCAAATGTTTTGAGTGTGGAAAAGTTGGTCACTATGCTGCTAAATGTCCTTATAGAGAAAAGCATGGTAAAGAGAAACAATTTGAAAAGAGAAAGAGTTATTATGCAAAAGAAGATGATGATGAAGTGTCCAGTGAAGATGAAGAAGATTCTGACCATGATCTGAAAGTGCTCATGGAAAAGAAGCAAAAGAAGAAGCCTACTCGAAACAAGGAGATACCTCAGAAATCATGTATAGCAAAAATTGAAGAAGATGAACCAGGTATTAATCGTTGTTCTTGTCTCTTACTTAATTGCATGTGCAAAGATTATGATAGTGAAAGTGACAATATGGATCCAGAAGTTTCTGACGAAGCTCTACAAATACTCATGGCAAAGAAGGAAAAGAAGAAGGCCACTTGTAATACTCTTCTTTGTGCAAACAATAGTGAAGATAGTAAAGTTGTGGAAGCTATCAAGATCAAAGTTGAAGAACAACAAAAGGAAATTGATACGAAAGATTCTATTTACAAAGAGATGAGCTCTCAAATGAAAGATCAAATTGAAATGTTGAATGGACAGGTGGACAAGTATCAAAGGTTTCATACTTATGCATCCAATCGAATTAAAGAACTAGAAGCTGATCTTGAAAAATCAAGCAAGAAGAATGAAGGACTTGAAGCTGCAATCATCTCTCTGCAGGCAGATCTAGAAGCATCAAGTAAGAAAAATGAGGAACCTTTACAATCATTTGAAAAGGAAGGCCTTGAAGCAGAAATCATATCTCTCAAAGAAGATCTGGAAAAATCAAATAAGAAGAATGAAGAGCCTTCCCTGTGTACTTGCGTTCTTTGTTGCCTTCTGTAAATCCCTATGATTCATAAATAAAATCCCTACCGAATTGTAATAAAGGGGTAGAGGACTTCTTCCCTGTGTACTTGCGTTCTATGTTGCCTTCTGTAAATCATTTGTTACATCAATTGAATCATAATATAATTCCTACTGGATTTAGTGTTCTATTTTTCCCTCAATAAATTGTTTTTTATATCAACCCAGTCATCGTGATATTTGCAGATCGAATCAATATGACGAACAATGGTTGCACGTTTGCATGCCTTTCTTCAACCTTTCAAATGCGACCGAACCTTGAGTTTGTTTTTTCGTCATTGATCTCTGCGGCTCGCCGAAAGCGATAATGTTCATTGCCAAGGAGATATCCCGATTACGACAAGGTTTTGTTTGAACACTTCTTCTTTTCTATGCATTATATTTCCTTCATTTTGTTTAAGGATTTTTTTTTTCACATAATATTTATGTTATATTACCATTTATGTTTGCGTCCAAGTTAGATGAAGTGAGTGTGGCTATTTGCAAATTTATTTAGTGCAAAAGGTCGTGTATGCGTAAAAAGTTTCTTACGTAATTTTGTCAAAATATCTATTCATATCGAGTTAGGAAACAACTTTATGTGCAATAATAATTGGATCAGTTTTAAAAACTTATTGTATCTATAAGCTTTCAACTCGAGTTAATATATAGATAATGCCAAACTTGTCAATTTATAGTATAACATGTCGAATTAAGATTATATAATATAATAGTTAATAATAACCAGCCTAGATCCATCTAAACTATGGATCTATCAAGTGTCGAGAGGTATTAAATATTTCGAGGTGCAAACCTTTCCTCAAGTTTTGTGGTGAAAAAAGAGGTTTGCACCTTGAGAGATTTGATCCCTCTCGGATTGATTGATTCGGAGTTAAGATGGATGTACGCTGGTGCTAGGTGCAATGATGATTTGACATACAACATGGCTAAGATCAATATACCACCAATAAACCGAAAGAAAATATGGACCTCGTCGAGAACACAAGATGTTGTAGGAAGTTCATAAGGTGTTACTATGACATCCCTTTATTTATGGATGAACTTCACTAAAAAGGATGTTGGGTTTTTATTCTCGAATGATTCCTAAGAATCATTTGACTCGTTGAAGAACAAGCTAGTCAAAGCTCTTACTCTAGGAATTCTTGATCGCAACAAGAAGCTTAGTGTGCAAAATGATGCCACGAATAATGGTGTTTATGCCATCTTACCTCAACCTAGGGAGGGAAAGGTTGACCTCCCACATTACCATATCAATAAAAAAATTGGATAATGTAGAAAGGAACTATTTGATGAAAGAGAGAAGGGCTTGGAATGACATTCTCCCTACACCGGTTCTAACATCACTCGTCATGAAACTCTTTTGTTATTAACACTGATCAACTCGAACTGCTAGTGCATCATGACAACTGTCACATATGGCTCTTGCTCTCCCAAGAATTCATCTCTAAATCTATGGCACAAACATATAAGTCTCACCTCAAGCGAGACCATTCGTTGAGAATCGACCGAAGAGAAGGACCAGCAGTATAGATGATGACATCCACATGGATATCTACTCAAAGCCAAATAATTCTAAAAGGACACAATGAAGATATAGTTTTTTCATGATGGCCATGTGTCCCTCGACATGTAATAACATAAGAAACATTAGTTGTTGTTAAGGTTGTTTACTACACACTAACCAATGGACACTTGTATAAACTGGGACTAAATGATATCTTGAGGAGATGTGTCCTTAATCATTATAGATGGGACATCATTGAAGAAGCATGCGATGAGGTGTCTGGAGGAAATTACCAAACCGATACAACATTAAGGAAAATCCTCCATGTAATGCTTTGGTGGCCTAATTTAGACAAAGTCTACACAACCCTTTTATCCTTAAAAAAAACTTTGTGGGGAAACCTAAAGGGTGATCCCTCACATTTGTGGGTGGCATCCTTAGTAACCTCCTTCGAATATATCAGTGCACCTTTCCCAAGGGGGTTCACACTTAGAAACTGTTGGCACTAAACCACCCAAATTCCTAACATTATTGGTCACAACCGGTCGAGTCAACCCCTCACTTACATTGACCACATAACTCATATAGGTACTTGACATAACGTTTAGGAAATGGGTAGATCTCTTTAGAAAGATGATATCCAATTAGAACCCATTCTTCCACAATCACCATTTGAGATGTGGGAAATAGGTTTTTTGGCCCAAATTTTATAGGAGGAACAATGATTAAATCCAAATGGAAGTAAAACTACGATAATCACAAAGTGGGTAGAAATAGAACTAGTTCTGGAGTATATCGTATATTCACAAACTGGGTAGAAATAGAACCAGTTCACGACTATATTGTACATATAACAACAAGGTTTATTTATGAGAATGAAATTACAAGGCCTTGTGCCCCTTGTTAATAATAACTTATAAAGGGACCCACTTTTAAACCCCACTATTAGATATTAACACGTGAATTCATGGTTCAACATACAAAGAGCTCCCTTTCCCACCCTTAGTCGTGCTTTAGCCAAACGGAGCAACAAAGTCTTTCCACTAGATTTTGATGAAGATCCCAACCAAAGCTCGCAACATTAACAGGGACAAATAGGATGACGATGTCCTGGAATTCTTATGAGCATAGAGTAAAACCCAAAAGAGTAGATAGGCCATACCCCACTTAAAATTGCATTCGGAGAAAAAGCGTTGGCTCGAATGCACTTGATGCCTTCAACATCAAAAAATAGAGGTGTGCCAGAAATTGGCATGATGGAATCTATGGAAGATATACCAATAGATATTATGACTTAACAACAAGTGTTATACTCCCTATAAATACAAAAGAACTAGCGGAATCCCACATAGATAAAAATTAGAGGAGAAGAAATTCAAGAACAAAGGACTTGTATCGATATGTAACAATAATAGGCCTTGCCACGTTTAAAAATGTGTTGGGAAAAAAAACAGTGGGTCGAATGCACTTGATGCCTTCAATAAAAAAACATAGAGGTGCACCTAAACTATGGAATTTATGAAAGATGGACCAATAAATATTGTGAATTGACAACATGCATTATATTGCCTATAAATACAAAAGAAATAGTGGAATCCCACAACGATAAAAATATACAGAGGAAGAAATTCAGGAACATAAGGCTTGTATCAATATATGATAATGAAATTAAGGGCAGGATTGGATAATTGGAAATCACTAGACTTGGAACTTATATCTTCAAAGACAACAGGGCTAGTTTCCTTGTCCAACTCAAGATACTTGAAGTCTTTATATTGAAGAAGGTAGGAAATGGGGAAAAATTAAAAGTTACAATTCTTGAAGACCCCAAAATTTTGTTAGAGAGAGAGAGAGAGAACCTATAGGTCGATTAGGATAAGGGTGGCTATCGTATTGTAGTGGAAATGAGTTTGCTCAATTTTCCAAACCCCTAACCATATTGGGAAAATGTTATAATCGGAAGTTAACTATTTTGAAATAAGGAAATAATAACGACAGTTGATTGGTGAGGTGAAGAGAAAGAAAAATAAACATTTTAGGGAATGGAGTTGCATAAACAAAGAATACATCATATAAAAAAACTAAAATTTCAAGGAAGAAGAATTGGAGGAAAATCATTCAAGAGGTAGAAATAAGTCATAGAGAAATGCAATGAGATCTAGAGTAGAGTTGATCGATGGAGTTGCATGGATGTTCTATGAGATTAAAACCAAGTTTTAGATAATAGGTATTAAATCTTCACTGAGAGAAAAAAATTGAAGAAGCACATAGAAATATTTTATAGGAGCTAACCATACAAAAGTTGCAATATCCTATTGAGAAAAAGAAGCCACACACAATTTAGTGAGGAGATAACAACTAGAGTTTAACTAATATGTGAGAGAGTTGATAGGAGATGGCGAGTCTAAACGAGGTTGGATGGCAAATGGATCACCATAAGACACTGTTAAATCTTGTTGCACCCAAATTAATGGAATTAGGATCAACAAAGTTGGAATCGACATAAGAAGATTTGACAAGAGTTGGTTTGATGAGTAAAAGTCGATTGGAAAGGGAGTCAATGGAACCTACATCAATGAAAGTTGTTTTGACCAATAGAATATTTATTTGGGGTGGGAGTCTATGAAGGCTAAGAAGATATGCGACAAGGATATAGCACTAAAGGAAGTATAAATACCAAAGAAAGTAGTCATTCAAACAAGAAATGAGGTAAAAATAAATGGACTACATCTAGTGAAGGAGAAATTCACAAAGGTTTCCAAAGATTCACTGTGCCCCGAAGAAAGCCAAATCATTGAGATAGAGAGAAGTCCATTAATCTAGTGATATTGAAGAAAGAGGATTTGTGGTGACGAGATAAAGTAGAAAATAATAGCACGATTTATCACATAAAACTGAGGCCAAAATGATATTAGTGGTCATTGCAAGCTTAAATATAGATGAACCGAGCCGGGTTGAACAATGGAAGAGATGCAAAGCTTGGGGTAAAATGAATCCATGGAAAAGTCAAAAGGAGAATTGGATAAATAGAGCAATAAAGATTTCAAAAGTCAACATTGATAGGATTTTAGACATGGCCCAATTCATGTAATTTAAATCTTTGAAAGAGAGTCGACAAATCTTATAGTTAGAAGGTACTGATATGAGAAGTTATAGTTGGATGAAGTTACCTAAATCGGTGCCAAAATTATTCTCAACTTAACCATGTTTCCAAAAGAATTGCTTCATATGAAAGTGACATTGCAACTTCAACACCTGCATTGGAGAAGTTCACAAGAGATGAAAAATTAATTTCAAAAGGTTTATCACTCAATAAAGTTACTACAACTTCATGAATAGGTAACACTTTCATTTTAGTCCATCCCACATCTAAGTGTAGGGGCTCTAATTCTCTGTTTCATTTCTTAGTCACCATAGTGATATTATGAGAAAAAACAAATAAATAGAAGAAAACCAATCGCTCAAATGCAAAATAAACATAGCCTTTGAGTGGAAATCCATAATAGGAAAAATGATTACCTAAACTAATCCCGCATCTTTTGTATTGCTTGAAAAGTGATTGTCGTGATATGCTCTATTTACAACAATAGTCGTTAGGGCTTTCGTCTCCCCCTCGTATATGCTCTTTACTTAGTGTGAGCCATTGATATAATCTCATCAATAGAATATATGTGAGATGTTGAGTTGATCTCAACATTAGATTAGATGAGAGCCATTAATCTATCCCAAATATGAAACTTGGACTTAAAAACTCATTTAACAGTGGTATTCCAACACTTCCTCTGAAGGTGAACTAGGATTTGATAGTAGCTAATTGTGAGTTTTCTTTCCAATTTGTGAAGATAGAAATGTGCTTGTCTTTTAAGAGAAAATATGACATAGATTCACCTCCCTTCAGTAAGAATAATGTAATTCCACACCTCAATGAGCATATTTCATCACTGTAAAGGTCGAGGTGCCAAGAAAATAAATAGTTGTCAATCCTTGTCACCACAAATGTCATGGTTCCAAAAAATATGATGAACTCTCCCCAACATGAAGGTTGGGGTGCCTAAATAAGGTGGGTAAAGTAATATGCGACTCCTCTCACAATTGGACAAATCTCAACTAAAGTGATGAGTTTTGTTACTTGCAAACTTACTCCATTAAACAAGTCACGATCATGTAAAATATTTTAATATAAAACATAATTATAAGTAATTATTATTGATATTCATAATGAGATGCATCCATTTCACATGTCAAATGTGGAATCAAAATATAAAATTAATATTTGAATATCTCTTGCTACATCACCTTAAACTACATTCATTGATTTATAGCTCCTTTCAACTCACTCAATTCGGGTTTGAATTTAAATTAAACGCTAATATAAATTTCAATAAAATAAAATTGAACTTATGTGTGTTAGATACAACATAAGTGGTTTCAGTGACAGAAACAAAATTCTGAGGGAGTTTGTGCCATTTAGAAGCTCAGAGTAGCTTAGTGCACCGACAGAAGGAATCGTGTCAACAGGAGCCTAAAGCTGTTTGCAGAATTTGGACAGCCATTAGAGGGATATTGATGGTATTTTCAGTCCTTTGGATCATTTTTGTATTCAGTGGAGTTAAGTATTTACTTGTCAAGAAACTTACCATAATCCCAAAGAGCCGAGTCAAGATGACCAAGCTCAAAGGAGACATAGCCCACGAGATTTCGGGTGAACTCCTAGATTAAGTTGCTGTTGTGTTTAAATTTTTAATTGTTGCATTATGCTACTGTTATACATGTTAAATTTCGGCAAGAACAAATGAACTTAAGACACATAAACAGTAAAAATTCATACACCACTTTCAAGTAAATAATTCCGCAAAATTGCCAAGTACAAGCTAGATCATTTAATTTAAATTGAGTGGTAGGTTCTTGAAATACATACAAGTTATCCAGACCATTTTCAGATCAGGTTGGTATCAGAGCATAGTTGCTTGTTTGACATAACACTTGGTTGCTTGATTGTATAGCTTGAAAGGTGTTTAAAGAGTGCAAAAGATTGATCGTTTTACTATTTGCAAACTGAATGTTGTTTGAGTTTTCTTGAGATTTGGGGATAGCTACTAATTATCTAAGTCCTGGAGAGGACAAAAGGAAGAAAAGGCATGAAGGCATCTTCCTTACCCCAAGGGACCTCAAGATCACTTTTGGAGCAAACCCTCTTGACGATTGTTTGTTAAGAAGCTCTTGGAGTTTGTTTGTTGTTTGGCTGATTGAATAAGAGTTTGTCTCTACAACCATTTGGTTAAAAAAGATTTGCAATTTGTTTTGAAGAGCTTTGAGAACTTTGTTGAAGTTGATTTTTTCGTTGACATCATAATGACAACTTCTACAAGTGAAGTTTCCTCCTTCACAAGATTCTTCGATGATGATATGAAGCGTGAATTTATTATATTGAAGGACATGGTGCAGATTTTGTTTGAGGATAAAAGAGAAAGCACTGAACTTTGTGAACAGTTGTTCGCCATGAAGGAAGAGAAGGAAGAAATTCTTCAAAGATTGCATGATATGGAGATGCAGCTCCATCAAGCTCAAGAATCTTTGACCAAGAACATGCGCGAGGAAGAGGTAATCCATTCTAAATTGTCTTCAGTTTCCTCTTTAGAAAGATGTGTTGGTTCTTTCGAAGAGCATGCGAGTTTAGACAGTTTTCAAGACAAGAACGATGATGTTATTCTGCAAATGAAAGCTTTAGCCTCTACTAGTTCGTCTCCTCATGAAGGCAAAAAGGATGAACATGCAAAGCAACACAAGAGGTATAAATCTTCCCGTGATCAATTTGATTGTGTTTCTGCAAAGCATGATAATTTTACATGCTTAAATGGAAGAAAGATTTGTTGTACATACTGTGGTCGATTTAACCATGATGTTTCGAGATGCTGGACGAGGAAGAAAGCATACAGGAAGCAGATGAAGCAAAGGCAACTTTCAAAGAAGGTGCATAAGATTTGCACATATTGCCAGAAGAGGGGACATGTTGTTTCCCATTGTTGGAATTTGCATCCAACTAGTCGTCCCAAGCACATGCAGCAAGAGGATAGAAATATTGGCGAAGGTGGAACCAAGGATTCCATTATTGATGTGAAAATGGAAGTTTCACATGAGGAAGAGTTGCAGCAGCAAAAGTCGCCATGGAAGTGGCTTGGTAAGAAGTGGATGGAATTCTTAACACAGTAAGCCATACTCCTTTGTACATATGCAAATTTCGGTTGTATGCATGTATTTTTTGATGTAATCTCTCCTTTGTTGAGCCACCTTGGATCATTGATCAAGGCAGCATTGTTAAGTTTCCTTCTGCAAATTTCTTGCCAGAAATTTTCTGAGTGAGTGCAAGAAATACAGTTATAGACAGGAGGACAAGCGCAACGAGGAAGGGAAGTGTGACTTACTTTCTAGTTGTGGTTCAAAGTCACTAGCCTTGCAAGGAAAGTGTTTGGAGGCTGAAGAGAAGAGGGTGTTATTCTCTCATTTACGGTACATATCAGTTTCAGTAGTCCAAAGAGCTTTTGGGGTCCAAAAGCTTCTCATTTGGGAGGTGTGATTAGGAGATCATGTCCAAGTTGTGCACATTGATAAAAAAAAATGAAAGTTTTCAAAAGTGGTTGCAATCTAAACGACCGGAAAGGTCTTGTCGTTGCGATTCTGGCGCCGTGAATGGTTCTCAAAACTGAGGTCGTATGCAAAAGTTATTGAGGTTTGAAATCGCCAGTAAACTCCAAAATTCATTTGACCAAATTTGAATTTATTAATTTGGAAAAATTTTAAAAAGAATATTCTGAGGAATATTCTTGAAATATTCCCGAAAATATTCCCTGGAGGGCGTATCAGACTTCGACAAGTGGCAAGTTCTGGTTGGATGTCTGTTTGACTTGGAGATTTTTGGGGCTATCAGCGGGTGCCACGTGGCAAGCCCGGAGGCAGCCACGTGGCCCCAGGCCGTGGAAAAATTGGCCTTATAAAATTTGTGATGACTCTGCAGGAATCGGACCATGGTCTCCCGCTTGCCAGCACATGCGCTCTACCAATCCACCTACACCGTGTTGCTTAACTCCTATAGGCAACGGTTTATATTTAACCTTTGAAAAATGAAATGGAAGAAAACCAAAAGGGGCTAGCCACTTAGGGCTAGCCCAACCCTCCATGCGACCAGGCCCAGGCAACCAGGCGCTAACAACAATGGTGGATTTTTTTTAATGAAGTTTAATTATCCACTAAGACGTGGTTTAGCCCTTAAACCCATCATAAGCGCATAAAACGTGCTTAGTTGTTAAGCCTGTTTAAATCACCATAATCCATGTTTAATTTAAGCTAATCCGGATTTAATACTTGGCGGCAGTTATGGCGGGTCTGAAAATTTCGGAGGTCGGCCAACTTTGGCGCTCTTAACTGGCAGTGTCTCCACATTTGGTGGAGTTTGTTTAGGGATATTGGGCAAAATTTGTTTCTGCCATAACTCCCTCATTATTGAACGAAATTGGATGAAATTTTAGTCAATTTTGGGTCTCTTGGAGCTTTTGAAGTGTTTGGCATAGGTTGGAGGTCAAACAGAGGTCATATTCAATATTTTTTTCTTGGAGGAAGATGAAGAGGCCATCAAGGCCACCATGAGGCCAAATCAATTTGAGGCCTAACTAGGGGAGATAGAGTCATTTTACAGAGGTCCAATAGTCTAAATTTCATAATTCAGATATTCTGAATCTGATGAAATGGTTTGTAGAGCTTGTAGCAAACGTTTGAAGGCCGAAAAGCTTCAATAAAGTTCCGGGGGCCATTAGTGCCAGCTTTTTCCAAGAGCAGTGCAGGGCTTAGCCAGAGCTGCTTGAGACCATATGCACTGAACTAGTGGTCATTCTTGACTGAAAAACATCATTCTGAATCTAATGAAAGAGGTTTCAGCAAGTTTTGAAGACTTCTAGAGGTCGAAAACTCAGCAGAGAAGTTTTCATTGACCCTAGTGCCAAGGGATGCCGATAGGTGATTGAGGAAAAATTGGAGCAGTTGGAGGCCATTTTTGATGAATGAAAAGTCTATCTTTACTATTTCAAAAATTTTGGAACCAATGGAAGTGGTTTTAGAACATTCTGAAAACTTATAGAGCTTGAGAATCTGATGTGAAATTTTGGGCAGCCCTAGGCAAACCGTGGAGGATAGCCTATTTTGGGAATGCAGTGCTCGATTTGAGAAATTTATCAGTTGGTATTTCATGTATGATGTGTGTTGGATACAACAGGAGTGTTTTCAGTGATAGAAACAGAATTCTGAGGGAGTTTGTGCCATTTAAAAGCTCAGAGTAGCTTAGTGCACCGACAGAAGGAATCGTGTCAACAAGAGCCTAAAGTTGTTTGCAGAATTTGGATAGCCATTAGAGGGATATTGATGGTATTTTCAGTCCTTTCGATCATTGTTGTATTCATTGGAGTTAAGTATTTACTTGTAAAAAACTTACCATAATCCCAAAGAGCCGACCCAAGATGACCAAGCTCAAAGGAGACGTAGCCCACGAGATTTTGGGTGAACTCCTAGATTAAGTTGTTGTTGTGTCTAA